>CAJQZJ010019163.1:1827085-1859585 GCA_907164525.1 Lophiomys imhausi | reverse complement strand
CTCTTTTTTAAGTTTAAGGAATATCTTTCCCTCTACAACAGCTCCCCCTTTCAGTCCAACAAATGGCTCTTTCTCTTATAACAACAAATACAATGCAAAACAAGAATAATTAGGCCACAATTATGAAAACTATAAGGCCTAACATACATTTCCAATGTCCAGTCCATATGTATTTGGCAACTGACTTTAACATTCTACTATCTAACCATCTCCGTGAGTTTGAAGTTCTATATCCAACTCAGCTTCCATACTAGCTTGAACCACCAACTTAAAAATATCTTCTGAGATCCAGAACACCCTCTTAATTCCTAAACAACTCAAAATTTAACTGTGAGATTCTAGCTATCTAGTCTTCAACCACCTCAGAGACCTGAGAAGGATAAATATATCTGCTTATACAGGAAGTGCAGGGACCGCAGCTTCCAAAACTAAGAAATGACAGACAGCTGACTGCCTGGAAAGTCCCCAGTTTCTCTCCATTCATTTGGGCACCTACCTGCTATGTGTCAGATTTGCAATGTCATCCTTCCCCACATTCTATTTACTGCTTGTCTATTTAACACTGGAATTGCTAAATACAGCACAACCTATCCTTTCCCTCTGCCTTCCAAAGTAACTCTGTTGAAAGATACAGACAGACTTCCAAAATCTTTCCAGTAGAGACATCTTGGTGCTTCTAAAGGCTAGAAATGGATCATCGGGTGAGCTGGTTCACAGTCCATTTCACAGCCTCCATGATCATCTTTTGCTGCCTATGGTTCCCATGTGTTGGTGGGGGTTCTGACCCATGGGTCTCCATGGGCGTCGCATGAGGCACCAAGGGGGGTAGTGCATCAATGTGCTAGCACAGTGGTCCTCAGTCAGCTCTTAGAATGTTCATTTAGAAACGTCAAGGGCAGCTCAAGTGATGACCAAAGCAGATGACGGAGTGGCAGGCATATAGGAGGAGGAGTCTTTCAAAGGAAAGAAAATACATTAGTATTTTTGGAGGATTTGCTATGTGCAAGGCATTTTACACTGGTTGAATATGTTATTGAATCCTCATGAAAACCCTGAACCAGTGAACATACTCTTAAAATATCCAAATGTACAGGCTGTGAAGCTGGAACTCTCTGAGTTGAAACAGCGTTGTACACAATGCATAGAAGACACATTTTTGTTTACACTAAAGAGCTGTGCCATCTAACTTGTGGCAGATGCCATGGAAATATCTAGCTACTCCAAACATGCATCAGCAAGTGAGATTACCTCATGAAATGAACCATGGACAGATTCCAGTGCAGTTGTTTGGATCGGAGGCTAGGCCTTCAAGAAGAGCTTGGTACCAACTGTGAGAGGATAGGGACCCCTTCTGTGATGAGGTTGGGAAGACAAGGCTAAGAAATAGTGCATGATATGACTTTAAACTCCCAAGAAAGTTATCACCAGGAAGCTGCTGGTCATGGCTAACAGGAGTTAGGGACTCTCCAGGCCCAGATGAGTTGATTTTGTGAGGAAATCCTAGTTGATGGTAGTCAGGGACATAGTCTGAATGAAGTTGGCGAGTTGGTGCTGGGTAGACTGGGAAAACTCTAGAGTGAAGCTTCTGTCAGGGCTTTGGAAGAGGGGACTGAGCTGAAGCAGGGACAGAGACAAGAATCTGTATGGACAAAATAGTTGTAGTCTTTATGAGCCCTGGCAAGCCCACCTGGCAAATTTAGCTTAAGACCCCATACATCATAGCCGGGCAGTGGTGGCGCACGCCTTTAATCCCAGCACTTGGGAGGCAGAGGCAGGCGGATGTTTGCGAGTTCGAGGCCAGCCTGGTCTACAAAGTGAGTCCAGGACAGCCAGGGCTACACAGAGAAACCCTGTCTCGAAAAACCAAAAAAAAAAAAAAAAGACCCCATACATCAGTGCCCCCAGCTTCCTCCTCATACATATGCAATATACAGCAGGTTACAGCATGATCTCTGTGGCTTATAATAAGAATGAAGAAGTACCACTATGGCAAACACACATTTATGTCAGTTAAAAAATTGTCTTTTGCTTCCTTATTCCTTTATTCATCAATCCTTGATTGGGTACATTTGTACTTGATTGTCATCAAATGCTTCCAAGAACTGACCATTCCAGGAAATGTTCCATCCTGCCTCGGGAGATAACCTTTTCTAGGAGCAGTATGACATGAGACAGTAGGGACCAGCATCTTCTTAGAGCACTGGTTCTTAACCTCTGGGTTGTTTGTGATCCCTTTGGGGTCACATATCTGATATCATGCATATCAAATATTTACATTATGATTCATGACAGTAGAAAATTATAGTTATGAAGTGGCTAAAAATAATTTTATGATTGGGGGCTGCAATAACATGAGGAACTGTATTAAAGGGTCAGAGCATTAGGAAGGTTGAGAACTACTGTCTTAGAGTTTTATAACAGTATGCTTCATGTCAGTCTCTCCTCAACAGCATGACCAGATAGTGACAGGGAACTGTGCAGCTAAGAAACCAACATTTTCCACCTTTGAGCAATGTGCACATTTTTTTACACATTTTTCAGAGATTTTTATGCAAAAGACTGAAGATTCAAAAAGTTAATTTAAGGAGGGAGGGGGACACAATCAGATTGTAAAATGAATTAATAAATAAAAACAGAAGAAGAAAAAACCAAAAACAAAAAGTTAATTCAAATTTTGAAATCTGCTCAGATTGAAAGAACATTATACATTATTACCAGAGTCTCAGTTTATTTTAATGTCTTCTTTATTGATACAAAACATATACATGCATATATACTACATGTAACATATTTGATATACATATAGTATATATCAAAATCTGGTAGAATCTTGTCTGACTATTGGTAAATTTCAGCAATACGATCTTCTTGATTACTATTTCCCCTTCTGGTGATATTTTACAATTAATTCTTGTCATTTAAAATTGAACTAATCTCAGTTAAAGAGGAGAGATTGTTTTGTTGCAATGTGTGTTTTGGTGACTCAGAGTGAAGTGACCCATTGCAGCTATGAATAAAGTTGGGACTTTCTGGTTTTCTGGAGAAGACAGTGGAAGTATGGTGATGATGATTCTTGGTCTTGTCTGGTATTTTAGTATTATATATGTATGTATATATATAAAATGCATGAATGTCCCTCAGATGCAAGATATAGAGGTCAGAGGATAATTTTGGAAATTGGTTCTCTCCTTTTAACATGTGGGTCTTGGGAATCCTTGCTGTTAGATTCAGAGTCCAAAATTTTAGAATTTGTCAACTGATACCTTTGTCAAGCCAAGCCCAAATCCACACCCTGGCACCCTCCGGACACTGGATTTGCAGAGCTGGTCTAGTAGGTATTAGGATGAGAACTGGACTCAGCACCTCTTGAATTCTGATTTCATCTATCTAGGTTGCTCATGAGAGATGAGGCCCATCTAATGAAGCATACGCGCAGAGTTTGCCGAAATCTGAGCCCATCCTTGATCCTGCCCTTTTCTGGCCCTTTCGGTTCCTTATTCCATGGTTTCCTGAGGTTGTGCTTAAGTATTAGCATGGTTACATGACATCAGCTTCCTTCATAGTTTTATTGTTTTGTCTCCCCCTAGGACCTCAGAATATGCCAGATCACCTGCTACATAACAGGTGCTCAGCATGTTTTGTTGAATGAATTAAGGGGTTTCTTAGCAGTTAATGTTTTTCCTTTATTCAGACATTGAGATCAGTGGAGAATCCACTCACTGACTTCCATATGAGAGGAAGGAGGTCACAGTAAAAGCTCCAAATGTCTTAGAGGAGGACCTGCCTGACATCAGTGAACTTTTTCCATCAAACAATAACTCAGTGTGCACATGGGTGGACTTGAGCAGAAGGATCTGAAAATCCTTTCTGAGCTGGATGAATAATATAGATGAAACAAAAACGCAGAATGATCTTATGAAAATACAACGGCTTGTTATTAAGTTCTCATTAGATATTTCTGTAAGAATTTAAATAACAAAACAGCATGTCTCACTGTAAAAATTCTCAGGTGAATTAGCTTAAAAAGCACTTGACTCTGCTGAGTATTTTTTTTTTGCTTTCCTTAAATATTAATGCAATTCCAATTTAAATTAACCAACTTGCTTGTAAAACAAATATTATGTTCCACTTAGAAATGGACTTCCGAATACCAACTGTGTGGTCCCCATCAATTTTGCATGGTAATCCATACAGGACTGAAATTTTAGTTTTAGTTAGAGAATTATTCTTACCTCAAGATTTATTGTATGATAAAATTAATCACAACCCATCGATTGAAAGAAAATATGTTAAATAACATTCAAAATTTAATTTTAGATAATTTTGTATTTATGTCTTTTTTCCTGTGTATATTTAACATGGAATTCTTTATTTCTGCTTCATATACTCTTTTAAGCTTTAGCATAGATTTTAAAATTATTCTTGTTTATCCTTTCAAACATCATTTAAATATTGATGGATTTTTATCACAATCATGGATTAGAGGACTTCCCATTATTTAAAGACAATCTAGAATTTTGAACCATTATTTTCACAAGATGGCTGGCTTCTCACATACTAAAATAATCCATTCCTTGAAAAATTATTCACTTGTAGCCTTGAGAGTAAGCTTTGCCATGAATTTACATATATTCATCACTCACAAAAATTATATCTCAATATTTTGTTAAAGCTAAAATAAAGCTTTGGTCTTTTTCAAAGGTTGAAGACTAAAAGAGTCACTTGTAAATAACCTAACCGCATTCTGCTTGGCCATTGTTGGAGGGTATTCCACGGGGGACATTGTTAATATGACTGACAAGTCAATTATACCCCATTCACAAATGTTTTGATGTCTGCAATATTAATAATACCACAGTGCCCATGAGAAGTGCTACCCTAACAACTGGCACGGAATAGTCACAATAAATGGCGGCAAATGTAATTCTAACCTCTGACTCTCTAACAAACAGCATGGGTACCGTCTGCAGCGCTGCCTTTCATTTCAGGGGCATCAAAGGAAAACTCAAGCGCCTCAGAAAATAACTCCAGCCCCATGCCTCTGATAAAATAAAATGCTTACCCACAGACACAAATTACCATGGAAATAGAAAGACGACCAAAAAAAAATTACACACTTTCTTAATGCTTTTTTAAAAGTAGCAGAGCATGGAAGAGCTGTGAGCTGGGTGCATATATTATGTGGTCTCACTGCTGGGTGAGTAACCCCACAGCCTTAAGCCAACAGGTTTGTTTTGTGGATGACCATGCAGGGCTTTTTATGTACTTTTATTTTTCCCTTTTTTGCTTCCCTAAGTCTCTCCTGACTCTCCACCTTCATTTCAAATATCCTTCTTAATAACACAAGACAATCCTCATTGAAAACAAACACATGAAAGAGAGTTCCACCATGCGCCTTTCTCAATGGTAAATAGGTGCACACTGTACGTTGGACCTTCAAGGGTGCTTGTTGTGTGTGTGCAAGCACACATGTGTATGTCTGAGAAATAACTTGGTGTATGATAAACCCCAGATGGGGTCAAAATAGGCTTGGTGCTATTTTCTCACCTTGGTCTGACTTGAAGTATTTTACATATCATATCATATCTGCTTATGTTTTAAAAACATGCTTCATAATATTCCCCAGTACAGACATACTGTAGTTTATCTGTAGATTTCTTCCTTGGCTTAGAGCAAGGGCAGCAAGATGTAAGTCAGTGGTAGAGTGCTTGCCCCTGTATGCACACACACACCCTTCCCAATGCTTTGTCTTTGGTGACAGCCTTGCGTGCATGCGAGGGTTTGCCTTAGACCCCATGCCTAGTGGGATTGGTGAGTGTTGCAGTTACCATTAACTTTACTACACCACTTTCTAAAGAAATTATACCAATCCAAATCCTAACCCTGTCAATAAGATTTCTTATTCCCTTTTACTCTTTGCCAGGTGTTGCAGTCCTCAGATCATTCAGTTGGTGGATGATACAGCAACCAAGGTGATTTGTTTAATTGCAATGTCGTGATCACCAGTGAAGCTGAGGTTATCTGCTGTGTGAGTTTAATTGTATACATTTAAGAAAAGCACATTGTATTCTGATCACCTCCAAAATAGACCCCATATGTCCCCCAGCACCCATGGTTACACCCCCTTCACAGCCATTCAGTTTCTCTGGGCATTTTATATAAGTAGAGTTATATAGTATACAGCCTTCAGTATCATATCTATTTTACTTAATGCTATATCTTCACTGTTTATGTGGTAGCATATATCAGGCTTTCCTCTTTTTCATGGCAAAATAATATTCCTTGCATGGATATACATTTTGTTGGTCACTCACTGGCTAATGGAGTTTCAGGTTGTTTGCCTCTTTCCTCTGTCCAAAGTGGTGTCACTATGAACAACCACGGAGAAGCTTTTGCTGTGTTCTCATATCCCTCAGGTATATGCTTAGCAGTGGATTTGCAGGGTCACTTGGTAATTGTGTTTAACCACATGAGTCATTTTCAGATTTTACTCCAAGGATCATTTTAAATTCTTCCCACAGTACATGGAGATTTTGAGTTCCTTCCTTGCCACCAACATCCCGTGCCCTCTTCAGCGTGGCAACCATCTTGCTACGGGATAGGATATAGGTGCCTACTCTGTTATGACCTGAATTTCATTCAAGTAGCAATGCCTGGCCCCTTCTCTCTTGTACATGAGCCATTTGTATCTTCACTGGAGAAGGGTCTGTTCAGATCTCTTGCCCAGTTTTAACAGGGTTGTCTACCTATTTCCAAGTTTGTACTCAGACAATGTCTCCTTATTAGATACAAGATCCGCACATATTTCCATTCTCCATGGCTCATTTTCTTGTTCTCTGGCGGTGCCTTGAAGTACAAATGCTCTCAGTTTCCACAATCTCACTTTATCCAAATTGTGTTTTATGACTTTATGTCACATATGACCGTCACTGGCTTTAGCTACAAAGACATGCTTTAAGCTCAAATTTCGACATGTAGATCTTTGGTCAATTTTGAATTTATTTATTCATGTGTCTTGAGGTATGGGGTTGGACCTTATTCCCCTGCAGGTGGATATTCAGTTGATCCAGAATCTACTCTGGAAAAATTATTCTTGCTCAACAGTGCTGGCTGTGTTATAACCGTTGTCAAAATCACCTGATTGTTTAAGGTTTATTTCCCTGCCCTGAATCTTTGATTCTATTACATTGTGGTATTTGTCACTCCTCATGCTACTGCCACATTGTTTTGATTATTGTAGCTTTGTAGTATATTTTGAAATCAGGAAGTATGAACCCTCTGAAATATTTCTTCAGTTTTTTATTGTTTTTAACTAAACTGGATATCATTTTCTATTTGATAGATTTTCTTCAATCCCTTGTCCTGGAGGAGTTGTTCTTTATTTTAAATATTTGTTTCATGCTTGCACTAGTATTTTCTCCCTGTCTGTTATTGAGCTCTGAATTTGATGTTATTCTTATAATTAATTATATCCATATTGCATTTAGTTATATTATACTAATCTATTATTTTATACATAATTATATATTTTATTATGCACAGATTAATTTAATCCTTTCATTAATTTGAAATATTAATTAATTTTAATTACATTGAATATTAATTTTGATTAAATTATACTGTTTCTATACTTTTAAATATAGCCATAATTTACTCATAATTACTAAGTAGTATAGTAATTTGGCTTTCTTTATTGAATCAACAACACTTCCTGCATATTCTTCCATTTCTCCACTATATCAAAATCAGTCCACGGTATCTCTCTCTCTCTCTCTCTCTCTCTCTCTCTCTCTCTGTGTGTGTGTGTGTATGCATGTGTTATGTGTCTGTGTGCACATGTTGCCCTAGATGGGCTGCCATATCAAGCCTAGTACAAGAGGAAGTTCTTATCCCTCATGTGACTGATGAACTGAGGTGCATTGATAAGTGAGGGCTCCTCTCATCCAAGGAGAAAGAGAGGACAGAGATGGGGAAGAGGGAGGGAGGGTAGGACCTGGAGGGGAGGAGAGAAGGGACTTTGAACCAGATGTAACTTGAAAAAAAATTAAAAACATTGTTTTTGTGTTTTCTGCTTTAACTCTTTGGCTATTCTTGTGCCCTCCTTTTTTTTTTTTTTTTTTTTTTTTTTTAAGATGAAGATTAGAATTTTCTTGTCCAGTTCCAGAATGAGAAAGTTAGTGCTGTTGGCATTGTGTTAAGTTCTCATCATGCCTACCTGGCTCTTCTCCTGTGGCCCACCTTTTTGTTGTGGATGCCTTCTCGTTGCTTTTTCACATCCTCAGTGCAACTTGCTTCAATGCCCTATTTCCAACTCCTTGGAAACTAGTACCCAACCTTCCATAGACATGATGCAGTAATGAGTAGCCATGGTTTCTAGCCTTGACCACATGGGCTACAACTCATAACAGAAGTTGCCAGGGCCCTGGCTCAAACCTGAAATGATGTGGTGGTTTGAAATGCAACTCTGCCTTCATCTCTCTGTGACTTTCATTGTGCTGTTTGCCTTATCCTGGCTCAGGTGATGGCATCTCACACAGTGTCTCTTGTAGTAAGAGTAATCAAGAATGTAATCAGGCTCTAGGAGGGTGTATTGATGGCCGAGGGCTCACATGAGCATCTCAGTCTCTTCCCGCCTTTCATCTCTGAGTCAAGTGAGGTGATGAGGGGGAAGATGTCCTCTCACTTGCAGAGTTAAGACTCTTGGGAGCCTCTAGCAGAGGATGTAAGGCAATGTGAGGAGAAAGCCAGATTGGGACTTACCAACACTCATTTCAGCAGGACGGATGTCCCTGAGCAGCCTTTGGCCTCCCTCACCTGGAGTCTGCCCTGTCCTCATCTGAAGCTGCAATCTCAGGCTATCAACATCACCCTGGGAACTCTTGCTCATTCCAAAATGCCTTCAAAGAGGATCCGGGTTTTTAAATCTGGCCCCCTTTCTTTCTCTCACTGAGCATCTGTTCTTTTCAATAGTTGAAAATTTCTTTATGTCCTAGCCTCCCACTCACACTCTTTCTTGCAATTCTTTAGCTTTAAAACAGAGACCATGATCCTCTGAATTTTTCCTGTATCTGGTCTCTCTCTCCCCATCCATCCCCCCTCCCTCTCTCTCTCACCTGGGTAGCATTTCTTGCCTTGTGACTTACACCATTTCCAGGATTTTGACATCTTATATATTAACCTTTTAACAAGTTCTCCCATTTGGCAGTGGTCTATATAGTACCTAGTAAAATGTATCCTGAAAGCAAATGTGATGGGCAGATACACAGTTTTCCAATGTGTCTACACATGTGTGCATGTATGTGCATTTTCACATGTATGTTGTCATCCTTAGGAGTGCCACACACATCTTTGCTACAGAGTCTCTCACTACCTGAAGTTCACCAATTAGGACATAAAATCCCAGAGATCCTCTTGTCTCTGTCTCCCCAGCTCTCTGATTGCACACACGAGTCATACACCTTGCATTTGAATGTAGGTTTTGGGCATCACTGGCAGGTACTAGTGTTTGCAAGGCAAATACTTTACCAAATGAACCAGCTTCCAAGTCCCCAAATACTCACTCTCTCAGATTTCATGATCCTTTGCTTATTATGCATAAATGTAGTAAAGGTAGAAGGCCTAAGTCCTATACAATTCCTGCACATCACTACCAAATTTCTAGCCAATTTATACCATGCTAAGTGACAAGAAACAGAGCATGCAATATTTCCCTAAGCACACATCTTTGTCTTGGAAAGAACTCAGAGCTTAAATATTGACCAGATGGTCAGTGGCTAAACTTGGTGCTTGTCAGTAAGATACAGATGCCAAGATAAATCACAAGATCTAAGTTTATCCAAATACTTGTAAGAAAATACAACCTCCTGACTATAGCCAAAGACTGAGGGGACAGAGGGTCAGCCCTGTTCTGGTTCTGGTACATGTGGGCCTTTGACCTTGAGTGGATACAGAGTGTCTTCAAGGTGTTGCTTTGTTACTACCCATGAATCAGCTAGAGCTTTCCCAATGTGTGCTTAAGTTTTATCTGGCACAAAATTCTTCTCACTCTGGGCCTCTCTCCTGCCGAGGATCACGGCTATTGTTGCACTGGGTTCTTTGTTAAGTCCTTGTTGAAAAAGGCTAGACATAAAAGAAACAAAATGTCTGACTCCCATCTTTCTGAAATTGGGAATATATTACAGAATTAAGGGACACATCAAGCATTTACTTTCATTTCATGTTTTGGTGTCTTGTGTTAGGTAATGAGCCTGTTTGTTCAAAATCCAATTATCCATTCTATTTTCTCACCCTCAACCACATACATGAATACCTTCATTACGCACTTCCCCAAAGCCTTCTCCAACACCAGGGAACACATAAAGAGAGCTTTGTGCAGGGGGTGGGATTCGAAGCCGGGGGAGGGGCAGGCTTGAAAGGGAGGGCATTCTTCCAGGTCCAGGCACCAGCATGGAGGAAGTGTAAAATAGGAGTGGGAAAATCAAACAGCCAGAAGTTTAGTTTTGGGAAGAACAGAGGGCGCCTTGAGGTCCTCAGAAGAGGCAGAGTGGAGAGGGAGGAGTAGAGACATTTTCCAAGCCAGAATTAAATAATAGCTACAAAAGAAGAGAGACAAAGAGGAGAATTGATCTTCAAAAAGAGCAAACTAAGACACAACTTAATAAAGCTGCTAAAATGACTCAAACTCTCTTCTTTGTTTTCATCAATTAAGAATAGAACTGGTCCAGGACCAAATACCTACCTAGGAACTGACCCTGAAGTTAGATATTCTGTATTCAACCAAATACATCAGTACAGTTGTTAGCTGGGCATCTGTTCTCTCATCAAAGCAATGTGACATTTAAGACACCAAGTCAAACAGATGGCTGTATTTTGCTGAACTGGACTTTAATGAAAAAAGTCCGGATTCCTTTGTTGCAGAGGGAAGGGATTAGTGCCCTAGAGGGTGTTCATCGCAAGGGAAGAAGATAATGCCACATCAAAGAATCAAAATGAGGAAGCAAACATTGAGATGATTTCACCTCTCATGGGGAGAGGGAGGGAGGGATGGAAGGATGAAGGTTGGAGGGATAGAGGGAAGGAAGAAGGAAGGAGGGGTCTCAGAAAATGTGCAATATTTCAAGACATAAAGAGAAATTGAAAGCCAGGGTGACTTAACATTCTCAGGTACCCTTATTAAAATGAAAGCTACTCCAGTCATTCTGGTGTAATATTAAAAAAGAAAAAAGAAACCTAAGCAAAATAGAATGTGTTATTCCTTCTAGTGAATTAAGAAAAATGTGGAGATAATATTTATTTATATACAACTGTCATAAGAAATGGCCTAAGAGATTTATTTTCCTGACAACCGCAGCTTCTCAGTTGTCCAAATGACAACACCACCCTTCTTTTCTGTAGGGGGTACAGTGCCATCTTCCTGGAGGGGTCTGTTAAATGTTACTGAGATTGGTTGTACTTTTATAAGCATGTGGAAGCAAACTTCCGTCATCAACTGTGTGCTATGGCATTTTATCAAAGTTGGTGTCTTTAGATTTGGGGTTTGGGTATCAACCTGTCCCTGTGACAACTTCACAGATGTATCTAATTCTTTAAAATCCAGTCCAAATGATTTTGACACTCACAATTTCAGACTTCCCATTTCCTCAACAATTATTTCTATAGCATTTAAAAAAAAGGGAATGAGTATAAAAGAATGTGTGGACATAGTTCCTTTCCAAAGCTCATTAATTGAGTACAAATAAGTTAAAGCCTCATTATAATGCAGAAGATTTTAATTAGAAATGGATACATGTGATATAATAAAAAAGAGAAGTAACTTTATTCAGAATTTGATAACCTCTCATAAATACTAGCTCTTAATCAGAGGAAGAAGGGTATGTATCTACCTTTTAGATCATGTTTGTAAATGAAGACTTGTTTTTCTCTTATATGAAAAGTTACACAGAAGAGCCCTGCTTGCTAAGGTTTAGCCTTGGTTAGCTGTGCACTAAGGTGGTAACCATCTAGCACACAGCTACTTGTGAAGCCAAGATTCAAGGGTTTGCAAAGAGGCTTTCATTTGTTCACTCAAGACCAACTCAATGCCTCCTGACGCTATTTTTAATACAAGGCTTGGACATATGTTCTAATAACCACAAACAAACAAACAAACAACAGGGTTCACTTCCTCCAACTCATTAAAGTGCCACCAACTGTTAGAAAGATATGAAAGAAAGTGGTCAGTTGAACCTGGCTTTGACAAATAAAAGAGCTTAAGAATCCCTGGAATCTCAGATGCTCTGTCAGCAGAGGATTTTCTACTCTCCATATTTGAGTCCACTTGATGTTAAAACACAAAAAAGAGACCTTCAGTGCTCCAATAGCAAGAACAATAAAAGCCAGTAGAGTTATTTAAAACTCTAGCTAGCATGAACAGCTTGTGCATTTACAGAACCCTTCTCCATGAACACACTGTGTTTAGTAAGATGATATCATAGTGTAAACTGCATTTTTGCAATACTCTTTCCTCTTCTGATGACATGGAAGCTTCCACATCAGTAGATGTATGCAGTGACACTCAGCCTGTGCTGAGTGTCTTCCGCCATCTCAAATATTTTTTAGAAGGTACACAGTAGGACCTCAGACTGAACCCGGCCATCATGCCTGTGAGTATCATTTCAACTCTTACTTCCTGTGACTGGGACAATCATGAGAATGGGCAAAGTTGTTTGCATAATGTCTTTCTTTTTTTGGCTGACTGTTTCTCCTCAATTTTGCCTTTTTGGACTTACTGTAGCAAGGCTCGGCTCCTTATTTTCTTGGGCTCTTTTTCGATTTTGAGTGGATCGTCATTGTTTAGAGACTGAAGTTTAGACTTAAAGAGCAATTACAATGGTCTGTGAGAGAGTATGCAAACTTGAAGTTTCCCTGGGACGGTTGGACCACTTGATTGTCACCCTTCCTGAGAGAGCTATCAGCATTCCCTTTGGACTGCTCAGATTAAAAAGCCAGCTAATATTTTCTTCCCTGTTGCTTGCTTTCAATATCATAGAAATGAATGCAAATTTTTGTTCATAACCTTCTTTAATTAAAAAGGGAGGGAGGAATGAAAAGTTTAATTCTAAGTGGTTTACTATGTTTACAAACAATGCTTCTGGTAGGGGTCGACAAAAATTCGTGCTAACCTACTATTATGATTCCACACTGTCCTCCCTCCTGTAGGAAGTCATGAGCTGCTCATGTTATATGCCTGATAATCATTCCAACATGATGATGAAAATGGGTTAGTAACCCAGATGTCAATCATTGGATAAGTCTCTGATTTTCACATATTTATTTATTCACACAATTTTAATATTTATGTGAAAAATGAGGAGACTCTTCTGGGGCAAAATCTAGCATGCTCTTTTAAAAACTATTATTAACAGCATACAATATAGTCGTAATTAGACAAGATCTTTAACTCCATTTCCAAATTATCTGATCTTCTATGAACTAATGAGAAGTCTGTATGTCAACGTATTATTGTTTATATTATTCTAACAAATGTGTTGGTACTCTCTGGAACTAAGTACACAGCCTTACAACAAAATGGTAATATTTAAAAGCAGAAGACATTTATAGGAAGTTTACGATGGGGTAGGCATGGAATAGTACTTTGCAAATGTCTTATTTAATTCTCATAAATATTTTTGAAGGGTAGATTACTATTTTCATATCCATTCTTATGTCAAATACAAAAACACTAGAAAAGTGAATGTTATATTTTTTTTTAGAGAGAGATTTAAATGAATGCAACTAGAGAAAAATGATACTGGGTGAGGTAACTCAGACCAAGAAAGATAAATATGGTATGAACTCACTTACCAGTGTATAGTAGCTATTCAGGAAAGGATAGTCATACTACAATCTATTTACCCAGAGAGGCTAAGTAGCAAGGAGGGCTCAAGTGGGTGGATGCATGGATCTCACTAGGAAAGGGAAGTAAAATAGATTTTGTGGGTGAACTGGGGACAGGTGGGTATGGGAACAGGAAGGATCGGGTGGCAGTGGTTTGGGAGCAGGGAATGGAGGGAGAGAGGATTGAAAAAGACAACTGGAATTGGGGAGAATTTTGGGGTGATGTGGAGACCTAGTGCAATGAAAACTCCCAAGAATCTACAAAAATGACCCTAGCAAAGACTTCTAATAATGGGAGATATGGAGTTTGAATCAGCCATCCTCTATAACCAGGCCAGGCTTCCAGTGTTGGGACTGGGACACCAACCAAGCCACAAAAACTTCAACCTACCATTTGTCCTACCTCTAATATGTGCTGGGGTAATGGTGGTTAAGAACTTGTGGAAGTGGCCAAGCAGAGGCTGATCCAATTGAGGCTCACAACAGGAGAGCAATCCTATGCCTGATACTGCCAGGAATTAGAGGATTGATAGCCCAGAGACCGAGGATAGACCCAAACACGACTGGCCAAAAAATAAAGGTCAATGAAATGATCCTAAAGATATTCTCCTATACTCATAGACCAGACTGGAACCTAGCCCAATGGGCATCAGAGGTGTTTCATCCAGCAACAATTAAGAGCCGATGCAGAGACTCACAGAGAAATACTAGGTGGAGATCAGTGAATCCCTCAGAAAAGAAAGAGGAAGGATTGTAGAAACCAGAGAGTTTGAGAACATCAGGAGAACATGGCCCACAGTAAAACTAACCAGGGCTCATAAGAGCTCACAGAGACTGAACCAACAATCAGGAAGCCGGTATGGATCTGAGCTAGGTCTTTTGCATATATGTTATGGGTGTGAATATATGAATATATTGGTATTCTTGTGGGAGTCCTAACAGTGGGAGTGGGGCTACCCCTGACTCTTTATTTTTTAATGTTACACTTTTTATTGAAGTAGAGGAATAATTTTTTTAGGGTTAAACTTTTACATTTTTGTTAATTGATTAATTTTTTCAAGTTACATCTCTTTCAAAGTCCCTCCCCCCTCCCTTCCAGGTCCTGCCCTCCATCCCTTTTTTCCACCTCTGTCCTCTTTTTCTCCTCAGATAAGGGGAGCCCCTGTTGGGGTAGTGTTAAGCATTCTAAATGTTAATTAATTGGTTCTGCTTGCTGTCTGTTACTTAAATAAAATGCTGAGGCCTGAGATTGGGCAAAGACGGAGAAAGGTGGGACTTCCTGGGATTAGAGCAGGAAGCCTGTGCTTTAGACAGAGGATTAAAACATTCCAGCCAGGAGCAGCAGGAAGGAGGCACACACCATGGGTTAGAAAAAGGAACCTCATTCCACATGGCCAGGGACATCAGCATATCGTGGAGAATGGCAGTCCAAGGGGACATACGTATATATGGGGCCATATTTTGGTAACAGAATTAAGAGCTAGCTTAGATGGACTAGGATTGCACAATTCAGGCCAAGGCTTGGTAAAATCCATGTGGTCTCTGTGTGCTCATTTCTAATGGCGGGATAAGGATTAAAGGCTGCCGAACAAGCAACAATAATCTAAATGCTGTTAAATAACTTATTAGCTATATAATTTTTTACAAGCCCCCACATATCATCTTCCCTCAGTTCATCAGTCACATAAGAGCTAAGAGTTTCCTCTTGTACTGGGGCCTAATATGGCAGCTCAGCTAGGATAAGGTGTTCCACTAACAGAAAACAAGGTCTATGATTTGTTGCTGGGTGAAGTTTTTTGTAGGATAGTTATATTAGGTTCCTGTCTGTTTGTGCCTGTGGGTTTTTGGATGGTTATTCTGTGCTGTATGGTTAATATCCACTTATAAGAGAGTATATACCATGTGCATCTGGGCTGTTTCCAGTTTCTGGATATTACGAATAAAGGTGCTATGAATAATGTCCTTGTGGTTTGCTGGAGAATCTTTTGGATTCTCAGGAGCAGATGCTCAGAGCACCTCAGGAGCTCAGGAGCATTATGGCTGATTCTTGAGGTAGAACTATTACCAGTTTTCTAAGATGTTGCCAGACTGATTTCCAAAGCAGTTGTACAAGTTTTCAGTCCCACCAGCAATGGAGGAGTGTTCCCCTTTCGCCACATCCTCACCACCATGTGCTATCACTTGAGGTTTTGATCTTAGCCATTCTGATGGGTGTGAGACAGAATCTCAGAGTCTTTTTGAGTTGCATTTCCCTGGTGACTAAGGATGTTGAGAATTTCTTCAAGTGCCTCTCAACCATTAGAGTTTCCTCTTTTGTGAATTCTTGGTTTAGTACTGAATCCCATTTTTTGATAGATTATTTGGTTTCTTGGTGTTTAGTTTCTTGAGTTCTTTTATATTTTGGATATAAAAAAAGCATGGCACTGGCATACAAACAGACTAGTTCCAGCAATAAACTCACACACCTATGGTGACTTAATTTTTGACAAAGAAGCCAAAACTATACAATTGAAAAAGGACAGCATCTTCAACAAATGGTGCTGGTCTAACTGGATGTCAACATGTAGAAGGATGCAAATAAGCCCATACTTATCTCCCTGCACAAAACTTAGGTCCAACTGGATCAAAAACCTCAACATAAAACTGGACACACTAAATCTAATAGGAGAGAAAGTGGGGAAAGCCAGGATCTCATTGGCACAGGTGACAACTTCCTGAACAATAGTTCAGGTTTTAAGACCAACAATCAATAAATGGGACCTTATGACACTGAAAAGCTTCTGTAAGACAAAGAATGGTGTCATTAGAACAAAACAGGAGGCTACAGATTATCTCTGATTCTTTTACCTGTTCTTGGAACACCTTTTCTCCTACTGGGTTACCTTGTTCAGCCTTGAAATGATGGTATGTGACTAATCTTATTGTAACTTGTTATGCCATCTTCAGTTGATATCCTTGGGAGTCCTGCTCTTTCTGTAGGGGAACAGAGGAGTGAATCTAGAGCAGAGTGGAGGGACTGGGAGGAGTCACACTGTGGTCAAGATATAATATATGAGAGAAGAATAAAAAAAGAGATACCTGTCCCTACGGGCATTGCAGATGTGGCTGTTATGTCACATGTGCATCAGCAGGTGGCAGAGAGGAGAGAGACTATATCTAATTTAGTGTTCTGAACTATGAACATCTGAATGAATAGTAGCCTAACATTCCTGGGTGGGGGGGAAGCTGGAACCAACACAACATTGGCGCCATGGGATAGCCTGTGATGACTGTGAGCCCAGTACCAGGCAAGCACCAGATGAGCTCCCAGGATAGGAAACAAGCCAGAAATTAGAAGAACTTTGCCTGGTCTTGGATGGGATGTGGGGGTTGTGTAAACCCAACCCTGAGGCTAGATCTCACCCAGATGGGGTCACAAGAGCAGGAAAGCTGTCCCTGCCCCTCACATGCTGCAGCACTTGGGAAATCAGGCCCTTCACCTTTCAATAGTAGAACTGGCCCTGCAAGTGGAGTTTGTAGGTCCAGAACCAGGGTGTTGAGTTGGCCCACCCCAGCATCTACCCCATGGATGAACTACTGGAGTGCAAGAAAAGGTCAGTTCCACAACCCAAAACTACAAGATCTTCATCACACAGGAGAGTTACAGCATATCTGAGAGGAGTTCCAGTGAGGTCCCAGTATTGACAAAGTAGCAGAAACCAGAGGCCTCTTACCAGACCAAGGAGTCATTTTAATGAACATTTGCAAGCAAGATGTGTGGACAAAAGGGAATATTGTGGGACACACAGAGAAACACTGCAGCTTCCACAATGAGATTTTATTTTTTATGATAGGACAGATTGCAAGTGTGGAGGGTGGGTCTGCGGAGAGGTGGGAGATGAGAGGAAACAGGGTGCATGATGTGAAATTCAAATAATAAAAAATTTTCAATAAAAAAAGAGATAAACAAAAAATAGAGAGAAATAAAATTGTACATTTGTTGAGGCCTCTGGAGAGTCCTCAGTGGGTAGAAAAACTTGTCATGAAAACCTGGTGACCTGGGTTCAGATCCCAGAACACATACAAACTAGATACAGTAGTACAAAGCTTTGTAATCCCAGCACTCCTGCAGGAATTTGGAAGACAGAGATAGGGTAGTCTTCAGAAATTCATAGGCCAGCTAGCCTGGGTTATGTGATGGCAAAGAGACTGTCTCAAACAAGGTACACAGTGTAGGAACAAAACCTAAGTTCGACATCTGACTTCTTTCTACATGCCATGGTGTATGTGTACTCTCACTCAACACATACAAACAAGCACATGCATGTGCACATGTTTATGCACACACACACACACACACATATACTGACAAAATAAAGAAAAATGTAGATTTGTTGTAGACTCAAAGGTGGAAAGATACATAATGATCTGTGTTCTCTAGGTGTGTTTAGATAAACTGCTTTCTAGGTGATGTCTACCACTACTGCCTCTCTAACTAAGACAGGTGGAGTGTTTCATTTTCTTGACCTGAACAGCCAGGGGCTCCAGATAAAATAGACTGAGGTGGTTGAAGAATAGATAGCTAGAGTCTCATAGTTAAATTTTGAGTTGTTTAGGAATCAAGAGGGTGTTCTGGATCTAAGAAGATATTTTTAAAATTATGAGGCAAGTTAGTATGAAAGCTGAGTTAGATATAGAACTTTAAACTCATAGAGATGGTTAGATAGTAGAATGTTAAAGTCAGGTGCCAAATACATATGGACTGGACATTGGGAATGTATGCTAAGCCATATAACTCTTATAATCGTGGCCTATTTATTTCTGTTGTTTTGTATTGTATTTATAGTTATAAGAAAAAGAACCATTATTTGGACTGAAAGGGAGAGCTGTTGGGGGGAAAAATAAATACCTTAAACTAAAAAAAAAAAAAAAAAGAAGAAGGGAAGAGGATGGTGGAGCTGAGGGGGAGGAGGGTGGAAGGGTGGGACTGGAGGGGGGAGTAGGGAGGGGATTGTGATTGAGATGTAACTTGAAGAAATAAAAAATAAATTATTAAAAAAAATAGACTGTGATGCATGAAGGTCAGACAAGTGAGTGATCCTTTAAAGTGTGTGTAATAGATGCTGCCCATTGTTACATGTTTTTAGATTTGCTTTGTACATTTCTTGTGATAATGCAATTAGACAGATTCATTCAAAAAATTGCTTTGAAAATATAACAAGGAATGTAGACAACACCCACTGAACACTCTTTAGTTTTATGTTTCCTTCCTCCCTTCCTTCCTTCTTTACTTCCTTCCTTCCCCCTCTTCTTTCTTTCTTTTTAAACAATATAACCTTTCTACAGAAATATCTTATAGAATGTTTATTTCAAATACTAATAAATAATCTGACTGGAAGTGTGTACCCTCATAGCATATGGTTTAACATAATTATAATATTTTAAGTAATTTAAGACTCACTGAATGCTGGAAACATAGGGATATTTAAGAAGCAAAATCCAGAAAATAAACATTTAACTTAAAAAGATGAGTTTATTTTAATTTTATGTGTATGAATGTTTTGCCTGCATGTACGTATGTGCACCACTTTCATGCCTCGTGCTCACAGAGGCCAGAAGAAAGCGTCAGATTCACTAGAGTTGGACTTATAAATGGCTGTGATAAATGATTGTGAGCTGCCAAGTGGGTGCTGGGAACCAAACTTGGGTCCTCAGAAAAGGCTACAAGTACTTCTAACCATTGAACAATCTCTCTACTTATTTTTTCCCTTTAAAGAGTTATTTCTTTTACATGTATGAGTGATTTTATGCATGTATATACATGCACCATATGTGTGCTTGGTGGCTGTGGGTAACTGAAGAAGGCATGGGATTCCCTGAAACTGGAGTTACATATGGTTGCAAGCAACCATGTGGGTGCTGTGAAACAAACCTGGGTCCTCTTCAATCAGTGAGTGCTCTTAACAAGCACTGAAGCAACTCTCCAGCCCCCAACATATTTAACCTTTAAAAGTAAAGATCCTTGGAATATAATAAATGCCATTATGTATCATTACCCAGCTAATTATTTATATTCCTGGATGAATGTTAAGCATACTCACAAGGGGAAGGTATAGAGCGTACTAGATCCTGGATTTGAGAATGTGATTTTTCATGTTCCATAGTACAATAGATTAACTACAGTCTACAATAACAAAACTGATATGAAAGTCGATGATCTAAAACACTATTGGAAATATCATTTGATAATTATCAGAATAGTAATTACCATGAATTAGTTACTCACTGTATGCTAAATAACTTATTTAGTCCTTGAAACAACTGGTGTTATCCCTTGTTTGTGGCTGAGAAAACTGATGCTTCAGGAGGTTAACGTCATGTCACCCATCCCCAGGCCCCATACCAGGGATGCTGCTTCCTAGATCCTAAGGCAAGTCTATCCTATAATTTCAGTCTTCTCACCCCCACCCCTCCGTTATGGTGTTCACCATTCTTTTCAAATTAGGCTCAATTTAATATAAAAAATGACAAACATACTGAATTGTTGAAAGAAAAAATTGTGGCTAGAAAGTGGTCATGGATAGGGGGCACACTGTTCTACATCCTTAAAAGGCTTCAAGACAGTTGGAGAGATAGAAAGACAATTACTAAGACCTGGTAACAATCTGTCCTTATTAAAGGGAATATTTCTGATTTTGGTTTCCCTCTTTGGAGAGAGAGTGATGATGACAAAGCATCAAAGTCACCAGTCTTTCAAGTTGACACAGTAATTCATGATGCTTATGAGTAAATTATGTCCCTGTTCTATATTGAATAAAAACACCAGACGTATGTCAAAAAAAAATTTCATGGGCTGGAAAGATGGCTCAGTGGTTAAGAGTACTCCCTGCTCTTCCAGAGGAGTTGAATTTGGTTTCTAGCACCTACACAGAGCTGCTTACAAATACCCAGAACTCTGTCTCCTGGGGATTTGATGCTCTCTTTTGCGCTTTATAGCTACTCACCCAAGGGGAATATACCATGGGCAGTAGAGGAAGCCTTGAGTGAATGTGTACAGAACAGATGGAGTTCTGAGTGAAAGTATGTTGTTTACATGAACACAGCTATGTCAAGAACACCAATGCCTCAGATCCATGGGATCAACAAAGCCTTACCCAGCTGACTCAGAGGAGAACATCAAAGCCTTCTTTGGTCAAAGTGTGAATGCCAAGGCAGTATACACAAACTATGTCAGCCACAGACTCTTCCTTTAGGATAACTGCAGCTTGAGACTGCTCCCCTACAGAGATCGCCTACCAAGACTAGCTAAACCCGTTTCCTTGCTCAGCTGTATATAAACCCATATATGAAAACTCCTCTGTTCAGATATATAAAGTAAATTCACCGAGTTTCTGGATTGCTGTTGCTGTTGCACTTGGTGCTCTCCATCAGACAGAGCAGATTCTACCCAATGCCACCCACTTCAGATCATTCATTGAAGCTGTGGCAGAGTACCCCATATTCAAAGACAGAAGTGCACACAGGAATGAGAAACATTACATTTTTTTTCCCAAAAGAAAATATTTTTCCTAGCTCTCGTTCATCATTCCTTTTTGGATTTCTTCTGAAACTGAATTATTGAAACTGTAAATGTATTGTGACTGTGAGTTTCCGAGGTTTTTATCCTTTCCTATCCATTACATGGAATATGCTTTGTGGAATATTAAGATACACATTTACTCCTCCATCATGATGATATGCAATTGAACATTTATCAAAATCTAGAGAAAAGGTATTGGGTGCTGTAATCACATTTAAGATGTGAGATGTCATTAAAGTTTATAGTGTAATGAAGACTTATGAGGAACACTCAATATATTCAGAGTCTGAAATCATTCCCTGGAAAGTGCAGACATGCAGACACTTTGCATGTTATCCCTCTCATCAGTTTTCTTCCTTCTGAAAAACAATGGTCAAGGTTACTTCTTTTTCAGAGTGATGATTTCTACACAGATAAAAACCAAGCACCACAGGTTTGATTTCTATAATACAAGCCCTGGGAATCATCCACATACATATGAATGTCTGTGTCAAAAGCACCCCACTCAAACATGGAAGCCATAATACATACACCTAGGACCTGTAAGATTAAAAAAAAATAATGCCCTGGCACAACTTCATGAAAGTAAGAACCTCCAAAGTTACTATTGAGTCATTTTGTGTTGGCCATAAACAACTGTGCACGTGACCTTCCTTAAGAGTGGTTTGTTTCTCCAGTGAGATGCTCAGAAAAAAGTTTTTTTTATTAATTTTTTTTTTTTTTTTTTTTTTTTTTGCAAGTAGTATCAATTGACACCAGCTCCTGGGTTAGGGATGGGTGTCTTTGAACATTCTCTGTCAGCTCTAGGAACCCATCTGTTCATGCAGCCTCAGTCTCTGTGAGTTCACATGTGCTTCGGTAGTGCTGATTAGAGAACCCCTTTTCATTCGGGTCCTTCATTCCCTCTGGCTTTTACACTCTTTCAGCCTCCACTTTCACGGGGTTCATTTAGCCATCAGAGAAGGGATTTTATGGAGATATCCTACTTAGGGCTGAGTGTTCCATTGTCTTCCATTCTTTGCATAATAACTGACTGTGGGTCTCTGTAATTGCTGATGCTGGCTAAGCAAGGCAATGACATATGAGCATAGCAGAATGTCATTAGGAGTCCTTTAATTGCCACATTTTGTCTCGTTTTTAGATCAGTAGTATTTGGTTTTACTCTAGGTCACTGGCCTGGCCTATCACTGGATGCTTGGTCACCCAAGGAGTGTTTGGTATGGATCCATCTCATCGAGTGGGTATCAAATCAGGTATCAGTTGGTTACGCCCACAAGCTTTGTCCCACTACTGCACCAGCATATCATGCAGGCAGGTCACCACTGTAGATAAAGGGTTTGTAGTTGATTGATGTTTACCTTTTTCCTTTGGTAGAATGTAAGATACCTTCTAGTATCATCAACATTAATCTGTAGATGTGAAGGTTCTAAATAGGTGTAAGCTTAGCTTTTCCATGTTCAGTGAGTTGTGTAGATGTTATCTTCAGAAAATAGAGCCTCACTCTTAGCTTTCGGAGAGCCACTGAGAGGTTTGGCGATAGCCTGAGCTGTTTGAGGCTTTCCACTGGACCCCTTTGGTCAATATCTTAATTAGATGCAATCCACTCCTGGTATTGTAAGCTTCATTTGGTGATGAGAAATGCTCAATTGATGCTGTCTGTCCCCTGCTACTTGACAATTTAATTTAGATTATTTTCATGTATGTATACATTTTAAGAAGTTTCTATTGTATTAGGTCTCCTGAGACCCGTCAAATGACCCTTAGTTCTAGCTGTATGTCTCTCTATTCCTTCCTTCTTCTCACTCCCTCTCCATTTGCTTCTCCTATTCCAATCCTCCATTCTTATACATCCATAACTATCTATTCAATTTCCATTTTCTAGGGCGATCCATCCCTCCCCAACTAGTCCTTTACTCTATACTTCATCTCTGTGGTTATACAGATTGTAGTTTGGTTATCAATGACTTAATATCAGCCCTGATTTTAATAATATTTCCACCTTCACTTTTTTTGCTCTTCTTAAAATCTGTGGTTTTCAGATTTAATAGATTTTTTTTAAAAATGAAATTGTTAAAAAAATGAAATTGTTTTGTCTGTGTTTGTTACGTATATGTTTAGAACTGTAATATTCTGATGGTGGGTTTTTCCCTTAATGTATATGCCATGTACCTCCTTATATTTTCTGTTAGATATTAGAATAACTACATTTTGTTATTTCTTAGTTACATCTCCCTATAATACCAATACATCATAATTCTTCACAGAAATTGAAAAAAATCTTTAATTTATTATGGAACCTCAAAACACTCAGGAAAGTTAAAACAGCCCTGAACATTAAAAGAATAACAGTAGGTATTGCCATCCTAAATTTCAAGATGTTCCACCAAGCTACAGTGGTAAAACCTGCATGGATCTGCCATAAAATAGACACAGTGTTCAATACTATAGAATTGAGAACCCATATATAAGCCTACTCTTCTACAGCCACATGATTTTTGACAAAGAGGCCAACAATGCACATTGGAGAAAAGATAACATCTTCAACAAATGGTGTTTGGCAAACTGAATAGCTGCATGAAGAAGATTGGAACTAGGTTATTATCTGCATAAAACTGAATTACAAATGGATAAAGGACATCAACATAGGACTACACTTTGAGTCTGATGGAGAAAAAGTAGGGAATACACTTAAACTCATTGGTATAGACAAGAAATTTCTGAACACAATCCTAATGGCACGGACATTAAAATCAACAATAGAAAAGCAGGACCCTATGAAGCTAAGAAGCTTTTATATATCAAAAATACCACCATTTGAATGAAGAGGACACTTCTAGAATGGGAGGATTAATATCTAGAATATATGAAGAACTAAAAATCTAAACATCAAGAAAACAAATCAGTTAAAAATGAGGCATAGAACTAAATAAGAAGTTCTCACAACATGAAATAGAAATAACAGAAAAATTTAAAAACTATTCAACATTCTAACTATTAGGAAAATGAAAATCAAAACTACATTAAGATTTCATCTTACTCCAATCAGAATAGCTAAGACAAACAAAACAAAAGAAATATTGACAAATCCTGGTATAAATGCAGGAGATAGAAATGCTTATTTACTGCTGGTGGGAGAACAAGCTAGGCAAACCACTGTGGAAATCAGTTTGAATGTTCCTAAAAACCTGAAAATAGATCTACAGTATGATGCATACCACTTTCTTGGGTATATACCTATATATCCAACAATAGAGATATCTATTCATCAATGTTCATTGTTGCTATATTTATAAAACCTAGGAAGTAGAAACAGTTATGCCTAGCAGATGATGCGTGAATAATGAAAATGTGGTACATGTACACAATATTGAATGTAAAGTGGAATATTGTTATTCCAATCAACTGTTAAAAAATTTATGGAATGTGCAAGTAAGTGGAGGGAGTTAGAAACAATCACTCTGAGAGTGGTAACCCACACCCAGAAAGAAAAAGGTCTATTTTCTCTGACTTGCAGATGTGAGTGTTGAGTGTTCCACTTGGAATACCCATAGATATGAGGAAATTACTAAGGGGCATGAGGGTGGGATTTCAAGAGAGAGAAAGACAATGCAGATGTACAAAGGGTTAAAGGATATCATGGAAAAGGAAGCAGGGCTGGGAATGTGAAACAAAGAAGGAATATGGAGATGAATAACTAATATTAAAGACCTTTGGAAAACTTACATGGAAGTGTCCCAAAGTGTGCACGCAGACAACACACACACACACACACACACAAAACCACACACACAGTTTAAATGGTGTTACCCTATAATAGACAATGTCCCTGCTAGACACCACAGGCAAACAAATAAAATTTGCAATGCCAGGAATGGGTTACTTATTTTGGAGTTGTTGGCTAGTGAGGTCCCACAGAGCCCCTCAATCATTACAGAATATTTCCACTGTTCTTGGTAAACCTTTACAATTTTATTATAAGACTCTATTGCTGAGGACACTGCATTCTTATACCATAGGACTCAGGGAAGGTGAACTGGTATTTGTTCAACTTTATCTCTACTTACCAGCTTTTATAGCACTGGAAGGTGCTATGCGTGCTACTAGAGTGAAAAGTAATCACTCATCTTTTTTAGCTGTGAACTCTGGCCCCAGTAACAATGTTGGCCTAAAACCACATGATCACTGGGCAATAGTGGCACAAAAGTCATGGGAAAGGCCAACTACTCTGTGATTAGATTTGAGACTCACTACACAAGTTGACATCCTTATCCAGCATACACTAGGTCCAAGACCCTGAGGGTCGACAGGTCACATGCCTTAACGAAAAACCTATTAGTATTATTTTGCTAAGTGGGGACAGCATGCAACTAACTCCTAGTGAATTATTATTATCCTCAGAGGCAAGTCCATTTGTCAAGCCTCATCAGAGAAGTTCTCCTCACAGATGAGACGAACAGACACTTATATTGGTGTAAGCTCAGAGAATATGGGAGTTTGGAACTCTATGCCCTAGATAAGACATCTATATCACACCTTCCCTCCTTTCAAGGCTTAGGGATCATTGCAGAAGTGAGGGAGAAAGAATATAAGAGACACAGGTGGTGGATGACTACATGGAAACTGTTATTATTTTTTTTGATCCACCTGCTGGTACGAGTTCACATAAATTGATATAGCATTGCCCAAGACAAGTGCATCCTCAGGGAAGATAAAATGCTAGCAGGGAGAGGAGAGATGGGTGCAAGATTTTACCCCTTGGCAAGGAGCTATTGACAGTTCATAGCTGATGGGAGAGGGAGAGTTAATTTTCTTTAAGGATGAAACTCCTGGTAGGTTGACTACACTCCAGGGAAAAGCACCTCTCAAAGAGTATGTGGGCAACACAAATTGGATTTGATTGCTTTAAAAAAAGAGGACACAAAGCTTTGTGGGTGGAGAAGGAATGAGAAAGGAGTAAATATGATCAAATATATTGTATGACGTTCCCAAAGAAGTAATAAAAATGAGAAGAAAAACGAGCCATTAGGTCTGGTAATCAGGTGACAGTCTCCTTCTTAAAATTAGTCACTCCATACTAAAGAGGATTCTGTTATCCACTGGCTGTCCTGCAATCACACGGCTGAAATCTTGCTTAGCCCTTATCTGGAGCAGCAACACAGGTGGGAGAGTTTACATGGTATTTTTTTGTCTTGCAGCAGCTGCTGACTCTAACTTCAGGGTTACACCAGTAATTCCCTTCCCTTCATTACCGGACCCCTTCTGTTCAATTAAAATGATGACAAAATGAATCACACTGTCTAATCTGGGTGGCAGTTCCAACATTCCATAGCTCATGTCACTCTTGGACAAATCCTGGTATCATAACTCTTATCTAGGTCTGAAAAAGTGTAGCTTAATATCACTGCTGGGTAAATAGTCAAGTAAATCAAAGGCAGCAGGTAATAGAGATACATGGGCAGCCGTGTTTACTGTGATATTCATAATAGTGAAGTTATGAAATAAGCTTAGGTCCCTATCAGCAGATGAATGGATTAAAACATACAGCACACACACACATATTCATATTCACATATGGATGTACACAGAGGAGTATTATTGAGCCACAAAGAAGAACAAAATCCTCTTTGCAAAAAAACAGATGGAGCTACAGACATTAAATGAAATAAACCAAATTCAGAAACACAAGTCATAGGCAACCTACAAACAAAAACAAAACAAAAAGAAATGGCATGGATGTTGATGGGGACAATTAAGGAAGAGAAAGGGTTAAGAACTGGGGTAGGGAGGTAAGAAAGGATAATGGAGGTGACAAATGTGACCACAGTGCATCAATCATGTGCATGTATGAAAATCTTACGAGTAACCTGTTTGTTTTATATCTGGACTGCATGCACACAGGTACACACACACACACACACACACACACACACACACACACACACACACACACACACACCCCAAACCCCAATCCCCAAATCCAAAACATTGAGCTGAATGATAATAGTAAAATCACCTACAAGTTCACTTGGTGTTGAATTACTGGATTTTCTACCACACTACCTTTTACCTTCTGTTTCAGTTGCCTCTCGTCCAAAACTTTTCTTGGTTTCTTTTTTACTTTTTAAAAGAAACCCTTGATTTGGCCCTAAGTTTGGAGGTCCAATAACGTGAAGCAGATTGGTTCAGGGCTTGGTTGTGGCTCATTGTGGCAGAGGTGTGGAAGCATTTACATCACCAAGTGGGCAGTCAGAGAGGGTCCCACAGTAACTGGGCCATGCCCCTGTGACCCTCATACCCCTAACTAGACCTTCACTCACCAATTGCATCAATATAGGACCATGCCTTCCATCGTAACAGCACCCCCCCCCTCCCCGGGACACAGCATATTCTCACGCCACAGCAAGGCCCTGCTTACTTCCCCGCAGCACCAGCTGCCGCACCTAAAGCACTAACCAGACACGTATCCCCTCCCGCTATCAGTCCTGGCATATACCTTGGTGTCGCTGGCCAAGCCTCTGGCTGCCAAACTGCTGGAACCACCGAAATCAAAAGTAAGGAAACAATCAGAAAGGCAGTTTACAAACGGATGAATGAATGAATGAATGAATGAATGAATGAATGAATGATGGTTACAAATGGAGATGAGTATACTGGCACATGGCGCAAGCTCCCAGGATCAGCACAGTAGCCTCGTTTCTGCAGCTTGGTTTCACAGGGAGGGGTAAGATCTGGATAACAGACTTCCACTGGGAGATAGAAGGATGCGTACAGAACGCATTGTCTGGAGTCTGAGCACTAATCTCCGGAGTCAGAGACAGACTCAGCTTTGAGCTAAAGCACACACCACAGCGCCTCCTTTTGAATCTCTAGCTGTGACTCTAGAACCCACATTACCAGCTTTTACTCCCAAGATTGCATTTCAACCTTTTTAATGAAAAGAACTTCCTTCGAACAGCAGCTAGGAGTCTGCACTTAGGGCCAACATGTGTCCCACATACTCCATGACAGAAAGGGAACTCAAACGCATATCACTTCCATTCACCCTCCTGAGACTGATCATAGAGAATCAGAGGACAGTTTTTGAAACCCTTCTGGTCGCCTGAAATACTCCAATGGTTAATAGATAATGGCCAGTTTTTTTCTTCGAAATACCAAAGCCATGACAAAGAATAGAAGGTCTATTTATCTGTTTTCCTTCTTTTTTAAATTTTAAATTCATCCTATAGCTGAAACCTCACCCATATTATAAAAGCACCCAAATCAAACAACCATGGCTGATTCTTGGCCTTTGATTTTTATATCCATGCATGTTAAAAAAAGAGAGGGAGAGAAAGAGAGGGAAATCCAAACATGTGTGCTGCCTTTTAATAAAGATCATATTAAAAATTCAATAAATAGCAATATCTCTGATCTCTTAACAAAAGCTTCTGGTATACAGGAAATTAAATGAAGAGAAAAAAACTACCTTGTTAAGCCTTTTTGATTTCTGTACATTGTAGCTGGAAGCAGAATTGTTTAACTTGTAGATTTCTTCTTCTTTTTCTTTTTTCTTTTTTTTTTTTACATTTTAGAATCTTTTCTTGCACACACGTTGTCTGGGCAACACCATACATGCAGCTTGATTGGTAGAAACATTTAAAAATAAAGAGGTGGGGGGTGGGGATGGGGAGAAGGCATGTGTCATTGTCTCATCCCAGTGTGGCCTGACTGGGAGGGATCTACCTCCAGCCAGGTGATAACCTGAGACTTTATCTTGTCTTCCCCTGGCCTCCCTGAAGCCTGCCAATGCTTCTCCTGCCTGTTAGGCATTTTAAATATCCCCCCTGAGCCCTAACCTTACCCCCTTTCTCTTCTTGTCAGCTGGAATGTCTCGGAGCTGTCAGGGGCTTGTTGCTTATTGATGTTTCCGTGTGTTTTATGTCTTTTCTGAGATATGACAGGCCCTGACACAGTGCTGATTTCAATCAGCCTGTTTGTGGAGAGGCCTAAGATTTTCAGTTGCACAGTCCACGTCTCAAGCATACTTCAGAGCCTCTGTCTAATGAAAATGTTGCGGGAGGCTGAAATAAAGGCTTTTTGCCCAACAAACTGCAGCTGAGGAATTCACGGGGCTTGAGAAAAACCCATGCACTTATGGACTCCCCACTCACACACACATACACACTTGCCATAGAATGCCCTCCTCCCCTCTTTTGTTATAAGAAAAGCAAGAACAGAAAGTGACCTCCTGAGCCAAAGGTTCTGACACTGAATCAAATCCCTTTAGGTCTCAACTGACAGGCCGGGCCTGGCTTTAGATTACGTTATCACATCTTGGAAGGAGGCTGGCATGTACCTCTGGGTTCCCTATGTGTGAAGAGCTGGCATTTTACCCTTGCTGCCCTATTAAGTCAAGATCTGATGTCTTGTTGAGAATGAAACCACATCACAGGCAGAGGGCTGGGATAAAGGGCCAAGAGAAAAAACAGCCATGGAAATAGAATGCAGAGTCCAAGAGGAACTCATTTGGGTTGTTTACAAGGGTGGCCATGGGAAGATTAAAAATATTAGGAAATGGTTTTGGGTAAATCGTGTGTCGTTTCCTGAGGCTTACACAGACATCCAAGTTTACACTGTGTTTTCTATATTCAAAGCAGGAGGAACCCTACATACTCAAGGCATTTCATTCAGTCAGCATCAGCTCCTTTTTTTTTTTTTGATGGCTGCCAGCAGAACAACATGGTAAAGTGTGCCTAGCTTTGTGCATGCTTCTAGAAAAATACAGCATCCCCAGTAACAGCTTAGTATTTGTTTTAGTAACTTAAAATACGAATGTTAAAGGCTTTATTTTTCTCTTTCTCTTCTCTTAGGAGAGAGGCATCTTTTCATTGCTTCTAAACTTTAAAAGTCAAGCAATCAGCACGGCTTCTTATAGGAAATAAAACCCCAGTGATGAGGACCGGATTTTAAACATCTCAGAGTCCCTGTTTTTCTTTTCTACTTGACAACATACCCAGGAGTGACCTGTAGTTAATATGCACCATCTAGGATTTTCAGAGAGGCAAAACAAAAGGCATAGTATTGTGTCAAGAGCACTTAGCATGGTAATATTTATTGAAGAATGAATAAAGGATTGCAAACATTAATCAGAAAGTCTCAAAATAAGTAGAGTTCCCTAAGCCTAGGAAGTAAGCACAAGACAGTGTCTTTTCCAGGGAAAGTATGGTTGGAAGAAAAGAATACATCTGGGTGTTCAGCCTGAGAAGTAGCTCCCTGGAGAATTCACGGACCATGTCCTGGTTCAGTTTTCCTATTGTTTAAAAAGTGAGATTCTTTAGGATGAAGTATTCTGGCTTCCTTGGGAATGCCAGCCTCCTGGAAGTAGTAACTGCTCGCTGACCTTGAGTTGAGGCCACTTGGGTGAGATAGGCCCAGCTCTCTTCTTGGGGTGCAGCTACCCACCACCCCCTCTCCCAGTCACTACACTTAGGCAAGATTTCCTAAAGTATCACCTGCAGTAGTCTTGATATGGGGATATGCCTTGAGTTTGGACATTGGTTCTGCTCTCTTCACAGAAGACAGATTGGATTGTCCCAGGTCTTCTCAATTCAGGAATCTGAGCTATCCCTCAGTCAGGAGATGTGATGTGGACAGTTCACTGAGGTCATAAATACAAGACACCTCCCCAATAAATGCCAATTGTCTCTCCAATTTGTTTCTTTTGAGGACGTGAATAGAAGCCACTTTTAAATCTTGTCTCCAAGCCAGCTTCTTCACTGTGCTATCTGATACAGTGTTCTCAGAAGAGAAAAAAATAAAATAAATTCTGCCTTTAAGCTACACAGAGTAAAAATTATCTCTAAAATCAGTGTCCCTCCACCCCCATTCCATTTAAAAAATGTTATGATATTTTTAACAATATTAATATAATAACAGTAGCATGTGTTTATTGGGTTAGTCTGTATTTTATGACTTGGTATCGGATTTGTGGCTTGTTTCTACCAGCTCTGTCACTATTAATTTTTGTTCCCATTTTTTTGTCCCCCAGAACATGCTCATAGAACTATTGCCTGCCGGTGATAAGCAGCTCCTGCTATTATTATTTCAGGCCTGCTTATCAACAGTCAACACATCTCCCCAAATTATAGTTTTTTTAAAAGCAAAATAAAAATATGTTATCAATTTAACCCCTTGGTCACCAAAGAATTCCTTTGCCTCTAACCGAATCTGAAGGATGCTGGCTTGATATGCTATGGCAGGAGAGGATTAGGAAAACATTTTAGGCAGAGTTGGCACTGTGAAATACCACAGGGGGCAAAGAATGCTTTTACAGTGTGACTTTAAGATATGAACTCATATCGCTCCTGACTTGTGACCCAGCCCATGCAAACTGGGGCCTGAGTGCCAGGCTGTGGTCACTGACCCTTGGAAGGACTGGTTGAGGCAGAAATGCCGGCTGAGAACTCCCAGAGATCACAGACCTGCCAGGCTCCAGGAAAATGACTGCCAATTTGGCCTAGTCTCAGCTGACTGCATGCCCAAGAGGGAGGGTATGGCAGTAATAAAGCAGTTTAGTGGCGAAAGATATTGCTTCAAGCTCCCCAAGTGTCCGGTCTATTTTATGACAGCATTATTCACTCTCACTTCCATACAGACGCGCACGACTCGCAACCCCCACTCCCCACTCCTTCCAGCCCCACACCTTCCCAAACTCCCTCAACATGTTCATGGTCACGTGAGTGCTCAAATCTAAACCAGAATGTATGTCATCTTTCTCCCAGAGAATGCTTTTTTCTCCACACTAGAAAGGTTACTGTGTTGAGCTATATTTCAAATTATCCCTGGAGTGGTTAAAATTTTTAGGATTTTCCTTCTCTAATTAAGTGACAAGACCCCAGTGGACTGGATTTGGCCTGAGTATTGGTGTTCTGTCGACAGGCTAGATGCTACCCTCAATGGCTCTCAGTGTGTTTCGTTCTTTTGAATGGGAGGAAATTTGATTCTTGAAGATGAAGAACAAACAGTTAGGACCCTGTAATTGTCTTTCTTTCTTTCTTTCTTTCTTTCTTTCTTTCTTTCTTTCTTTCT
>CAJQZJ010019163.1:1797701-1827075 GCA_907164525.1 Lophiomys imhausi | reverse complement strand
TCTTTCTTTCTTTCTTTCTTTCTTTCTTTCTTTCTTTCTTTCTTTCTGTCTCTCTCTCTCTCTCTCTCTTCCTTCCTTCCTTTCTTTCTCTGTTTTTGTGTATATGTGTGAATGATACGTACATGTGTAGAGGTCAGAACACAATCTCAAGTGTTGGTTTTTTACTTTCACATTGTTTAAGGATCTCATGGTATTTTGATGCCAGGCCATGTGGGTTAAGAATGCCCATGGTTCTCTTGACTTCACCTTCCAACTCTCAGTGGGAGCACTGGAGATACAGGTATGCACTACCATATCTGACTTATGTGACTTCCTGGAATCTGAACTCAGAACAGACAGCATCCTAGCATAACTATCCAACGAAAAACTCTACCCAGCAGCAAGTCATGGACCCTATTGCTTGTTATTGGGACATCTTACCCTAGCTGGGCGACCATATCAAACACCAGTAAAAGAGGAAGCTCTTAGCCCTCATGTGACTGATGAACTGAGGAAGTTTGATATGTGGGGGCTCCCCTCATCCTGGGAGGAGAGGACAGAGAAGGGGATGAAGGAGGGAGGGTGGAACCTAGAAGGGAGGAGCGAGGGGACTTTGATCGAGATATAACTTGAAAAAAAATTAATTAATTAAAAAGGGATCCAAATCCATATTTACATTTGTAATATGTTACCATCTAGAAGTTATTATATGTGATAGATTTATTATATGCTATCTTGAAACCATCCTCAAAAACATGCATGCTTAAAAAAAAGAGAGAAAATAAGACAATTTTGAAAATTCATAGGTGAGAAAGCAGGTGACAGTAACCAAAAGTGAAAATTCATTTTGTATGCTGTCCTTGCATGTGAGGAACAAATAGCAACACTACACTTCAGGATCACAGTGGGAGATGCTAGGCTTCACAAGGAACACACAGGATTGAATTTTGTTTGACATGTTAAGATCAGCAAATATTTATCAAATGTCTCCTGTGTACCTGTGTTGTTTGTGCAGTTCCCAAGCCCACCTGGAGAGGTGAGAGCATCATTGTTACTGATCCACAGAAGAGGGTACTGAGGTTAGAGAAATTAAACCTTGCAGTAAGTTCAAACCTAGCAATCAATGCAGGAGAGCTCTGAAGTTAGATTCAGACTCAGATGATCTGTTTTTTTTTTTTTCCTTCAAAACTTTGTTGTACGACCCATTGCCCTAAAGGATTAAACTCCTTCTTACAGGCTTTTCTTATGTAATTACTCCAAGGGACCCTGATTGTTTCATGCAAAACTTCAGTAGAAGTATCATTTTAAAAGTTTAAATAATAATTCCAGGTAACAATACACAGTCCACAATAAAATTTTATTATGAAGATGTATCGACATCCTCTCATTTTGAACACATGGTCTCTAAGATACAGGTAGGGAACAGAAAACTGTCTACCATTCATTTGTTGAGTACAATTATTTCTCTTCATACTTCTCATAAATTGTGAATCAAAGTTAAAGATGAAGCCTAGACATTCAAAGGAAAATAATCGCATCTCTTCTCTCTTGCAAAAGTAACAGCATCGACAATTGACTAATTACAGGGAGAATTGGGCATTCCATGAAGATTAAGGGCAAGTAGCTAATTACACCCACAAGTGGCTAACAGCAGCTACAATTAGCTGTTTATAGGAGCAATTATGGGTGTAGCCAATTTTGCACTCCCAAAATAATTACAGGTGCAACATCGCACATACCGTTAGAGTTGTTGCCTTTCTAGATGCAGGCCTGGCATGTGCAACCTTCCTCATTCATTTCTCTACACAGGGACGTAACCAGAGTTCTCTAAAATTTAAGATGACACAATGTTAGCAACTTTAGAAATTTGAGATGGCATAATGTTGTTGACTTTCAAATTGTGCTTCATTAATTTATTTTTATGCTCAAAATCTGCTATCAACCCAATTCATATACACTGTTAACTCTTGAAGCATCTGATAAATAGCAACACTAGAGAAAATTATTAGATACAAGGTTTCTTTCCATTTTCTGAAGTGGATTCATTAATTAATTGAAAGCAAAATATATATAAACACATGTTTTAAGATTAAAGGAAAGCTGACCTTTAATTGTCATTGTGAAGCTCTGGATTGAACCCTTGATCTTAGAACTGGTATCTTTCAACACTTGATAGATGTTTTTGGAACGGCTGCTATGTTCTGAGAATTCAGTTTGCAAGGTCACATTTGAATGGAAAGATACATGAGGGATCTCTACATAACTTCTTAAAATTTATTCCCTGCTCTGGGCAGTCCAGAAATCTAGGTGTAGTCCAAGGGCTCAGAATTGAAACCAGCAACAGAATGTCTCAAAAGATACTCCCAAATCAACATATGTATAGTTCCATCCCCATTCAGATACCAAACCACAGATAGTTAACAGATGATTGTTTTCCTTCTTTCCTTCCTTCCTTCCTTCCTTCCTTCTTTCCTTCCTTCCTTCTTTCCTTCCTTCCTTCCTTCCTTCCTTCCTTCCTTCCTTCCATCCTTCCATTCTTCCTTTCCTTCTTTTTTGTATTCTAAAAGTTTTTAATTTAGCTTCTAAGTTATATATTAAAACACAAAAATAAAAAGAGCTATGTTTTTTAGTTTTTCACATAACAGGAATTTCTTATGAAAGTTCTGGTCATCATTCTGTCCACATGGACCATTTTGTTATTTTCTTTCTTTTTTTTTCTTTTCTTTTCTTTCTTTCTTTTTTTTTTTTTTTGGTTTTTTTGAGACAAGGTTTCTCTGTGTAGCCGTGGCTGTACTGGACTCACTTTGTAGACCAGGCTGGCTTTGAACTCACAGAGATCTGCCTGCTTCTGCCTCCTGAGTGCTGGGATTAAAGGTATGCACCACCATGCCCAGCTTGTTATTTTCTTTTTTTAAAGATTTTATTTATTTATTAAGTATACAGTGTTCTGTCTGCATGTATGCCTGCAGGGCAGGAGAGGGCACTAGGTCTCATTATAGATGGTAGCCCAGCTACCAGAAGCAAGCAGGAACCTGTCAAACTTCTTAGAAAAAATAAAGATTGGCTGAGCAGCCTTGAAGAGGCTCAGAACAACTAAACCATTCAAGGATACTATATAACTTGCTGAGCTACAGAACAACTAAACCATTCAAGGATACTATATAACTTGCTGAGCTACAGAACAACTAAACATTCAAGGATACTATATAACTTGCTGAGCTACAGAACAACTAAACCATTCAAGGATACTATATAACTTGCTGAGCTGCCTGAAGCCTGAGCACTGTGCTACAGGTTTCCAACTTCTGCTAGCTGACCCCTATGCTGGGGTGGGCTTTGGTGATGCAGCTGTCTTTGAGTCATTTATACTCCTGTAAATACTCTTCACCCATATTCTTGTAAGTAACTTCAAGAAAACTCATTTGTTTAACAAGTTGCACTTTGGTGTATTTGTATTTCATCCAGTTATCATGGGCTCTTTTCCTGAGGTGAGTACACATGTATTTCATCTCCCCAGGAAAGTATGTCATACAACATTCAATCAAGAGGTATTGAGTTTAGAGCTAGGGTGTCACCCGAGTTTGAAATTCAGAACACAAGCTCCGAGACAATGAGAGTGCAATCCACCCATGACTGTGCAACCAGAATGGAGTCACATTTATAAAAAAAGCTAACATTCTTGGTTGAATCACCTAGAGGCACTGCTGTTTGAAAGCAAGGCCCTTTGCACAAAGAAAGCTAAGGTGGGAAGGCAGGCTGCTGTGTCTGGGCAGAGCCTCAGGCCAGGATTTCACCTCTACCACTGCAGACCCCCCCCCTTTTTATGGATCATGTTTTCTAAGTTCCTTCTCTGATTCATATAAGGTATTTCTATCCACAGCCAGCAAAGCCTTGTTATGAAGGGACCAGACCCACCCAAGCTAGAATACAGGTTTCACTACTTGCTCCTGGGTGGCCTTTTATGAGTTTTTCAGCCTTGTCCAGGCTTAGTTTCCCTATCTGTACAAAATTAATAAATCAGTCCTAGCATGTCTCCTTTATGGTGTTGTTCTTGGCTGACAAAATGTCTACTGTCCAATGGGGATGGATTTCAGGATGTTGACATTTTACCAAAGAAAAACTTCAAGTATTCAATCTTCAAAACAACAAAAATTGGGGGATCCAAGATGGCAGCAGCCCGTACGGACACAGGACACATTTTAATCTTGGGGAAAACCACAAATGCTATAAGACTCTGTACAAAAATATCTAAGAGACTCGACCCCCCCCCCCCCGTCTCACCCAACTACCCGGGTACTATTAAAAGTCCCTGGACAGGATGCTCCCTCCCACTCTCGGACATGCACAGAAACGGCTGAATCTGGGAATCGGGATCCCCCTCTCCCACCAGGAGAGACATGCTGGGTAAGTTCCAATCAAATACCCAGTGGGCAGATTCAGACCCCACACAGAGATACTCTCCAGCCAGCTGCCCCACACCACAAAGACGGTTGGCTATCTGGCAAAGGCTTGCATACCCGTGGGAGCTTGCGCGGCTTGGCGGCAGAATACCCATCAGGCTGTAGATTGCGACCCACTGCTGCTTACAGGAACTTGGTCGACCATGATGCCACCCCCCAGTTTCCAGAGCCAGCTGGGGAAGGTGGATTTTACCCACCATAGGATTCAATCCTGGGGAAACCGTGAAGTCTTTTCCATTATTATTGGTCTTTTTTTTTGCTACTACAGACATTTCTGGTGGGGAGCCAGAGCTTAAGTGTATACAGCTCCGCCCCCTTGATAAGTGAAGTCTCCACCCGAGAGGCAGGACAGAAAAACAAACCTTACAGGAGTGGAGTCAGGCAACTCGACTGCTACACTAAAGCACCCCCTTTGGATCTAAGAATAGAAGACAACAGGAACAGACAGCTAAGACTTCCCAATGGCCAAGGGCCCCAGAAAAAGCAGGATTCAAGGCAGAATGACTCCAACAAAAGAAAGCGATGCCATCTCAGTCAACCCGGATCACATCACCACAACTGAAACACATGAAAACGATAGCAATTCTACATTATGGAAAGTGATAGAGTCCCTTCAAGAAGAACTTAAATTTATGAAGGAATTCAAAGAGGCCATGATTTCACAAACAAAAACTATGGAGAACACCATTAGAGAACTTCAAAACAAGGTGGCTCAGCTTGAACACGAAAAGGACAGGGCAATAGAAGACTTCCAGGCAAAGACAAGCAATTTGGAGGAGGAAATGTACAAAACAAATAAAACCATTCAAGATATGAAAATGGAAATGGAAACAAAAAAAAAAGCACAGTCAGAGTTAAAAATGGAAATGGAGAGCCAAGGGAAGAGAACAGGAACTATGGGTATCAGACCAAAAATAGGATTCAAGAGATGGAAGACAGGATCTCAGGCATGGAAGATTCAATGGAAGAAATCAGTACAACATCCAAAGAAAATGAGAAAGCTAAAAATTCTCTCACCCACAACATCCAAGAAATCAAGGACTCAAGGAAAAGAAGGAACCTAAGAATTATAGGTATAGAGGAAAGAGAGGACTCCCCACTCCAGGGTCCAGAAAATATCTTCAACAAAATCATAGAAGAAAACTTCCCAAACCTAAAGAAAGAGATGCCAATAAAATTCCAAGAGGCTTACAGAACACCAAACAGATTAGAAAATAAACTCCTCTCACCACATAATAATTGAAACTCCAAATACAGAGAACAAAGAAAGAATATAAAAAGCTGTAAGAGAAAAAGGTCAAGTCACATACAATGGCCGACCCATCAGAATTACACCGGACTTCTCCTCAGAAACTTTAAAAGCTAGAAGGGCCTGGGCAGATGTCCTACAAGCAATGAGAAAACACAGGTGCCCAGCCAGACTACTATACCCAGCAAAACTCTCTATCAACATAGATGGAGAAAACAAGATATTCCATGACAAAATCAAATTTAAACAATATCTACCCACAAACCCAGCCCTACAGAAGATCCTAGAAAGAAAACTCCAACCCAGAGAAGATAACTACACCCAAGAAAACAGAGGAAATAGAAATCTCCACAGCAACTAAACAAAAGGAAACACAAGATGACCACCTATAACAAAATAATGGCAAATAACAACCCCTGGTCACAAATATCCATCAACATCAATGGACTGAATTCACCAATAAAAAGACACAGACTTACAGACTGGATCTGTAAACAAGACCCATCTTTTTGCTGCATACCAGAAACACATCTCACTACTGAAGATAGACACTATCTCAAAGTAAAGGGCTGGGAAAAGGTCTTCCAAGCAAATGGACCCAGGAAGCAAGCTGGAGTAGCCATCCTAATACCAAAAAAAAAAATAGACTTCCAATTGAAGTTTAAAAGAAAAGACAGAGAAGGGCATTACATACTCATTAAGGGAAATATTCATCAAGAGGATATCTCAATATTGAACATCTATGCCCCAAATACAAAAGCAACTACATTTGTAAAAGAAACGCTTCTAAAACTTAAATCACACATCAATCCCAACACTTTAGTAGTGGGAGACTTCAACACCCGACTCCCAACAATGGACAGATCATCAAGATGGAAGCCAAACAGAGAAATAATGAGTCTAACAGAGATCATGAACCAAATGGACCTAACAGATATCTACAGAATGTTTCACCCAAACACAAAAGAATACACCTTCTTCTCAGCACCACACAGAATCTTCTCCAAAATTGACCATATAGTTGGACACAAAGATAGCCTCAACAGATACAAGAAAATTGAAAGAGCCCTTTGTATCTTATCAGACCACCATGGAATAAAGCTGGACTTCAACAGCAAAAGAATCAACAGACAGGCTACACGCACATGGAAACTGAACAACTCTTTACTAGATGACTGTTGGGTCAGGGAAGAAATAAATAAGGAAATCAAAGACTTCTTAAAATCCAATTAAAATGAAGACACAACATACCCAAACCTATGGGACACAAAGAAAGCTGTGCTACGAGGAAAGTTCATAGCACTAAGTGCCTTCAAAAAGAAAATTGTGACTGGTCATATTAACGAATTAACAGCCAAACTGGGTGAATTGGAAAAAAAGAAGAAAATACCCCCTAAAGGAGCAGAAGGCAGGAGATCATCAAACTTCGGGCTGAAATCGATGACTTAGAAACAAAAAGAACTATACAAAGAATCAATGAAACCAAGAGTTGGTTCTTCAAGAAAATCAACAAAATAGACAGACCCTTAGCCAAATTAACTAAAAGACAGAGGGGAAAAAAACCCAAATCAACAAAATCAGAAATGAAAATGGAGAAATAACAACAGACATTGAGGAAATCCAGAGAATATTTAGATCCTACTTTAAAAATCTATACTCCACCAAATTTGAGAACTTAAGTGAAATGGACAATTTTCTCGATAGAGTCCACCTACCGAAGCTAAATCAAGATCAGATTAACAGATAAAACAGCCCTATAGAACTTAAGTGAAATGGACAATTTTCTCGATAGAGTCCACCTACCGAAGCTAAATCAAGATCAGATTAACAGATAAAACAGCCCTATAGCTCCTAAGGAAATAGAAACAGTCATTAGAAATTTTCCAACCAAAAAAAAGCCCAGGGCCAGATGGCCTTAGCACGGAATTCTACCGGACCTTCAAAGAGGAGCTAACACCAATACTCTTCAAACTCTTTCACTAAATAGAATCTGAAAGAACATTGCCAAACTCATTCTATGAGGCCACAGTCACCCTGATTCCTAAACCACACAAAGACCCAACAAAGAAAGAGAACTTCAGACCAATCTCCCTTATGAACATAGATGCAAAAATACTTAATAAAATACTAGCAAACCAAATTCAAGAACACATCAAAAGTGTCATACACCATGATCAAGGGGGCTTCATCCCAGGAATGCAGGGATGGTTCAACATACGAAAGTCTATCAATGTAATTAACAATATAAACAAGATGAAAGAAAAAAACCACATGATAATCTCGCTAGATGCAGAAAAAGCATTTGACAAAATCCAACACCCCTTCATGCTAAAAGTTCTGGAGACAACAGGCATACAAGGACCGTACTTAGAAATAATAAAGGCAATATACAGCAGGCCAGTGGCCAACATCAAAATAAATGGAGAGAAACTTGAAACATTTCCTCTAAACTCAGGGACAAGACAAGGATGCCCACTTTCACCATATCTCTTCAATATAGTACTTGAAATTCTGGCTAGAGCAATAAGACAACTAAAAGAGATGAAGGGGATACAAATTGGAAACAAAGAAGTCAAATTATCCCTATTTGCAGACGATATGATAGTATACATAAGCGACCCCAAAAATTCCACCAGAGAACTCTTATAGCTGATAAACACCTTCAGCAAGGTGGCTGGATACAAAATTAACTCAAAAAAATCAGAAGCCCTTCTATATACAACAAACAAATGGACTGAGAAAGAAATAAGGGAAACAACCCCCTTCACCATAGCCACAAACAATATAAAATACCTGGGGCTAACTCTAACCAAGCAAGTAAAGGACCTATACAACAAGAACTTCAAGCCCCTGAAGAAAGAAATGGAAGAGGCCCTTAGAAGATGGAAAGACCTCCCTCCCATGCTCATGGATAGGTAAGATCAACATAATAAAAATGGCTATCCTACCAAAAGCCATATATAGATTCAATGCAATTCCTATCAAAATACCAACACAATTCTTCATAGACCTGGAAAGAGCTATTCTCAATTTCATATAGAACAACAAAAAGCCCAGAATACCTAAATCAATCCTTTACAATAAAAAAAAAAAAAAACATCTGGAGGTATCACCATCCCAGATTTCAAGCTGTACTACAGAGCAATAGTAGTAAAAAACAGCATGGTATTGGTATAGTAACAGACCAGTAAATTAATGGAATCGAATTGAAGATCCAGAAATAGACCCACACACTTATGGCCACCTAATTTTTGACTACGAAGCCAAAACGGCATGATGGAAGAAGGCAGCATCTTCAACAAATGGTGCTGGTCCAACTGGAAGTCCACTTGTAAAAGAATGAAATTAGACCTATACTTATCACTTTGTACAAAACTTAAATCCAAGTGGTTCAAAGCCCTTAACATAAGGCCGGTCACCTTAAATCTACTAGAAGAAAAAGTGGGAAAAACCCTCGAACTCATTGGCACAGGTGACAACTTCCTAAACAGAACACCAACAGCTCAGGACCTGAGATCAACAATCAATAAATGGGACCTCATGAAACTGAAAAGCTTCTGTAAGGCAAAAAGACACTGTCATTCAAACAAAACGGCAACCAACAGACTTGGAGAAAATCTTCACCAACCCCACATCTGACAGAGGGCTAATATCCAAAATCTACAAAGAACTCAAAAAATTAAATGCCAAGAAACCAAATAATCCAATCAAAAAATGCGGGATGGAGCTAAATAGAGAATTCACAAAGGAGGAATCCCTAATGACTGAGAGACACTTGAAGAAATGCTCAACATTCTTAATCATCAGAGAAATGCAACTCAAGACAACTCTGAGATTCCATCTCACACCCGTCAGAATGGCTAAGATCAAAAGCTCAAATGACAGCACATGCTGGGGAGGGTGTGGAGAAAGGGGAACCCTACTCCATTGCTGGTGATAGTGCAGCCTTGTGCAACCACTATGGAGGTCAGTCTGGCAATATCTTAGAAAACGTGGAATAGCTTTGCCTCAGGACCCAGCCATACCACTTCTGGGTATACACCCAAATGTCTCCTCATGGAATCATAAGGAAGTTTCCTCATCTATGTTCATAGCAGCCTTATTTGTAATAGCTAGAAACTGGACACAACCCAGATGTCCCTCAACTGAAGAATGGGTTAAAAAACTGTGGTACATCTACACAATGGAATATTATTCAGCTATCAGGAGCAATGAAATTAGGCAATTTGCAGCTAAATGGATGGAACTAGAAATGCTCATCCTGAGTGAGTTAACCCAGACTCAGAAGGATGAATATGGCATCTATTCACTTATAGTAGGATTTTAGCTATATAGTAGATGATATCAATACTACAACCAATGCACCAAAGGGAACATAGACATAGACTTTTTATTTTTTATTCTTTTATTTTAATTTTTATTCTTTTTTATCTGTTTGTCGGCTTATTTGTTTGTTTGTTTTTTTTATTTCTCTCTCCCTGGCAATGAGACACTTTTCACCAGTGATACCTCCTTGTAGACTCCCATTGTATGAGGAGGCTCCTGGCCCTCATATGACCTATGAACTGGGGTGAGGGACTGATATATAGGGACACCACACTCCAGAGAAGCAGGCTGGAAGGATCAGGGGATAAAGAAAAAAAAATGAAATGTGAAGTTTCGGCCTTTGGCTACTAATTGTCATAAACTGTTTAGGATAATTAAGAAATGCAAACTAATAGTCAGGCAAGCCTGTCATTTTGTTAGGTGTTATGACAGCCTACTATAGTTACTTTCTAAGCTAATCAGAAATCAAGTTGCAAAGAGACAAGCAACATTTGCTTATCCTAATATAAGAGATAAATAGGGCCTCTTCAAAAACCTCAAGAGATCTGCTGATATGGCATTCAAAGATGTTCGCTTAACTTTAGATTTTTTTGATATCGAGACATGTCAACTCCTGACAGCACCTCCTATTCTACTCCAAGTAGAAGATGAGCATCGAAGAATCTCCAGTGGGAGATGATTGAATTAGTGGCAAGCCTATCTCTTGGCAGAAAAAAACCCTTGCTCCAACTGTAGACAGAATGCTGTCCAAAAAGGATAAAACTTGGAAGCAGGTAAGTTGACAGCCTAGCTCTGCCAAGACAGGGTAGGCAAGTCCTTCATAACCCCTGCTCTACAATCAATGTCTGTCAGAGAAACGGGGCCAAATGACTGAAGATCGATGCTGTAATGTATGGAGAGAAAATGGGAACTGTCCAGGCAGCCACTGGTATGTCATTTCTTAGTTCTGGAAGCTGCAGGCCCTGTACTTCCTATAAAATCAGATATATTTATCCCTCTCAGGTCTCTGAGGTGGTTGAAGAACAGATAGCTAGAGTCTCATAATTAAATTGTGAGTTGTTTAGGAGTCAAGAGAGTGTTATAGACCTAAGAAGATGCTTTTAAAATTGTGTTGCAAGTTAGTATGAATGTTGAGTTAGATATAGAACTTTAAACTCATGGAGATAGTTATATAGTAGAAAGTTAAAGTCAGGTGCCAAATACATATGGACTGGACATTGGGAATGTATGCTAAGCCATATAACCCTCATAACTGTGGCCTAATTACCTCTGTTGTATTGTATTGTATTTATTATTATAAGAGAAAGAGCCATTTGTTGGACTGAAAGGTGAAACTGTAGGGGGAAATAAGATATACCTTAAACTTAAAAAAAAAAGGGAAGAGGATGGGGGGGTTGAAAGTGGGAGGGTGGGACTGGAGGGGGGAGTAGGGAGGGGACTGCGATTGAGATGTAACTTGAAGAAATAAAAAATAAAGAAAAAAAAGGAAAAAAATAAAGTATTGTTCTCGTTTTGGATATGTTCTACACTTATTTGGTCAATGGTATTTTAGGAATAATCCCAAACTGCCTAGGTTCTTTTTCTATTGAATAACATCTTTGTAATTCACAGCATCACCTTCTCATGCATGTCAAAACAGCCAGCATATTAACATTTAGATCAACTGTTCAGAAGCCTGGGGACCTGATGCTACTCTGTTCTTAAGGCAGGTGTCTCCAGTGCACCAATGACAACCATTGGCACAGGTTCTTCACTCTGTTGTCATAGGCAGTTTTGTGCAAGGTGGAACAAGTTGGATTCTGTGTTTCTGACTTCTCTACCTTAGATGAAGATTGGCTATATCTAGAAAAGATCAGACTTGAAATCTTTTCTTGAATGTAGGAGAGGTTAAGTGGCATTCAGCATCACATTTGGGACTCTGGCTAGAAAACACTGTCAGGAAAGGCAGTAGTATTAAGTCATCTCAATGAACTAAGTTGCTGGAACTGCAGTGAATGCAAAATCATTCTATCCTCAGACTAGGCAAATCTCACCCTTTGAAGCTGCAGATTCTTTTATAGTTTGTATTGAAGAGCAATTCCGATATATGTGACCCAAGAAGAGATAACAGTTAAATTATTTAAGCTGTAGAGATCACCAGACAGCCCATTGGATTTTACCTACATGCAATCTGTATAGTCAAACAAGTGGGGGATTTTAGAACTTTGAAAATACTTGTGACTTGAAACTGCATTTTCTACTTATCAGTAACATAAGATTATTATAAAAGTGCCAGTTTTGAACTAGTATTAAATAGTTTTTAATTCTCTGAGAATTTCACACCATGCATACAGTTTATTTTGATCATGTTCACCCGCATTCCTCCTCCCAGACTCCATCCAACCCCAATCCCTTCACAAATTAATGTGTCATTTCCTTTTTAATAATCTGTTAAGTTCAATTTGTGCTGTTCATATTCTAATGGATCTGGGGTCATCCACTGAAGTGTGGTTGACTTACCAAGGGCAGCATCCTTACAGGAAATTGACTCTCCCATCTCCTCTTAGACAGTCCTCAGTTTGGAGTGGGGATTCATGAGCTCCTTTCTGATTCATGCTAGCATGTGGACTACTTGGTCTTGTTCAGGTCTTTTGCAGGCACCCACAGTTGCTGTGAGTTCACGTGTGCAGTGGTCCTGTAATAGCAAGGCACCTCTGTTTGTCTTCCGTCTTCCTTCCACGACCACTAGCTCTTACAATATTTCTGTCACCTCTTCTGAAATGGTCTCCATGCTTTGTGGGATAGGGAATATAATATAGATTCCCATTTGTGGCCGGGCACTCCACAGACAGTCCCTGTACTTTGACTGGTTATGAATTTCTGCATTAATCACCATCCACTGCACTAAGAATGTGAGCTGCATTAATCTACAGTTGTAGAAGCCATATTGATACTATGCCTGATGAGCAAAAGAGGGGTGGTAGCTTCATCCCTCAGGCCTATGGGAGCTCCAATTATGGGTGCTTTTTCAGATTTACTGAACCAGGGATGTACTTTTTCTCCTTTTGAGTGGATGTTAAATCTAATTAGAAAGAGGCTGGTTACTCCCATAATATTCATGCTACTATTGAATGGATGGACATATCTTGCCATGCTGGACATTATTGTAGCTCATATTTCAAAGGCAGGTAAGAAATTGATGAGTTTTCTATGCCAGCAGCCCACATAGCACCTTCTGGCCCTATGAAATCCAGCCAGCCAGGAGGAGGCTGTTTCAACAGTATTAACTCGGTTTCTGCATGCCCTGTGACCCAGTGCATGCTTTATGTCTTCAAGTCCAGTGTCCTATTATTAAGTGCTAGTAGAAAAATAAAGACAACAGCAACAGCTTGTATAGTTTTTTTTGGGGGGATTGGAAAAGAAACACCCACAAAGTTAACCAAAGTTTCTATTAGGGATTGAATATAGTAAGGTTTCTCCCTCCCAGTCATATGTCTTTTACAAGGAATATGACCCTGTGCTCAGACCTCATTGTGTGTGGGAAACTCACCTCACATTCATCCTTGTTCAACAGTATACATACCCTACAGCCCCTCTGGTATTACTAGGCAACCAATCACCCTTTGGAGTCCTGAGCTACTGCCCAAGTTATCTCTCTTCCTTTCCTTCAGTAAACTCAAATTCTCTTTTTAAATTCAGACTTGATATGGGGTCTTGAGAATAATAATTTTTTAGGGGCAACCCAGTATCTAAGAACCCTAACAACATCGCCTACCAGTTCCATATTTTGTAATATCTTCAAAGGTTCTAATCAAAGAATGCGGAAGCATGTTAAGAAGCTTATCCAGGGGCTAGAGACAAAAAGCAGTCTTTAAGGTGCTCTCACCTTGCAAGCAGAAGGACATGAATTCAAAACTTAGCACCCTTGTGAAAATCCAGGTGTGATGGCATACACTTGCAATCCCAGTGCTAAGGAGGTGAATGGAATGAGTTGGATCCCTGGGGTTTGCTTGCCAGCCAGTTTAATCTATTGGCAAGTTTCAGACCAAAGACAGACAATGCCTCAAGAAACAAGGTGGATCACACCTGAGAAAAGGTACTTGGGGTTCTCTTTTGGTCCCTACATACATGTGCACACATGTGTATAACACACATGGAGACACATATACAATTTATCCACAAATAATCACTTACTGTATCTACACACATAAAAATACTTACAGACTTCTCTGCATGTGGACCTCAGGTTTCTGATGGTTGGGGGTATTATATAAAATGGACTATTTCCTAGTGCCATGTTCTCTGTTCAGCACCACACGATTCCTATTTGTGGGCACAATGCCATTTTTCCATTCTAGCTACTTATTAGTGACTGAGCATACTGATTTTGTTTTAAGCCAGTGTTTGTCCAGGGTGCCTGATCCACCTCTTTGCTGCCAGCAACTCTAAGGTCAGGGAATGCCAGCAAATAGGATCATTTATCTATTGCAGAGCAACCAGGGAAATGGTCACTGAGATTGCATGCATTGCCACATTCCAGAAAAAATAACTTTACAGTTTTGGAGACATGTATGTAACACTCTGGTGCCAGGGATTCCCACTGAAAATGAGATTCTTCTCATCTTCCTGTAAGAAGCAGCAGTAAAAGTCTCTTGGTGAAGGAAGTCTGCTCCATGGACACTGAGCTACAACTGACATGAGGGTTGCTACCTAAGGTGTAGGATTCTCACTGGAGGCGTTTGGCCATCACAGTGTCAATGTTTCTTCTACAAAGAGAATTCAGATCTCAGATAACCCTTCGAGAGATGGGTTCATGTTGTCCCATGGCCCTTGCTTATTTTTTCCTGTCGTCTTAGTACCTACACATTTCATAGTATGGTGTACAAGTCCTTTTATCATCTTTCCTCTGCCTGTGTGCCCCATCTACAATCCTTGACTCCTTCCTTCCCCATTTCCCCTTTTGGATCCAGATGGCACATATGACATTTCCTATGTGTGTTCATGTTTCATCAAGCTGTGAGTTTGCAACTCCTCACCTGTTCTATCTGCTCCCTCATCTCTATATTCTCCCCCTAGACTATTTGGAGTATTTGTTTTTTGCAAATTATCCATCCTTGCCCCTATTCCTACCCTGTCCCATTGACAAAGTGATAGACTAGTTTGTCTGTCCTTATCTAGATGTTTGGTACTTAGGTATGAACTTTAGCTCTTATACTGCTGGACCATTGTCAGGGATAAGCAAAGCTAGTTAAAATGTTAAGAGGGAATCTCTGTCATTCACAACTGTGACAATCAAAAGAGTAGAGTGACAACTGAGTCTAACTTCCATTAGTACACAAGCCAGTGAACACTTTATATGGAGAGTATGAGCTTGGGGGAGGGTGTACTGGGTTAAGTAGTGTTAAGGAAGTGAAAAAAAAATTTTTTTAAAGATTTATTTATTTATTTTATGTATGGGCGCTTTATCTGTATGAACATCTGTAACCAGAAGAGGGCATCAGATCACGTTGTGGATGGTTGTGAGCCACCATGTGGTTGCTGGGAATTGAACTCAGGACCTTTGGAAGAACAGCCAGTGCTCTTAACCGTCTCTCCAGCCCGGAAGTGAAAAATTTTAAAAGAAGAAAAGGAAAGCCATCTAGGATTATTAAAGTGAGGTGCCCAACCTCCCACAGCATCTGAGAAGTAGAACTCCAGTTTCAGATGAGCCTGGACTACATAGCAACATTTTATTTTGGCACCCCTGAATTTTCTCAGGTAGGCATTCTAAGGGAATAGGGTCTAAGGGTCATCCCATCCCAGGGAAGTGATCTGAAGCTCTTAGGAACCCCATTAGTGTTTGTTCAAGATTTTGCCATGCTGAGGCCTAGCCTAGTTGAGGAAAGGACTCCAAAGAGTCTGGCTAGAGGTTGGCTATGTAGAAAGGCTTCATTACTGCTCTCCAAAATCTACCCAGCCCAGCTAGCTGCTTTGTGTAATAACAACACCAACTGGAGAGCATGTATCCAAGAGAAGACTTCCTCTCAGCCTTCTGCCCCTTGTTATGAGTATGTGGGAGGTCAGGTTCCAGCTCATGGCAGGCAGTATGGAGTGATATGACACTATGTCTGGAGGAGCATAGATGCCTTTCACACATGCTGGTCCCTGTCCTGTCCTACAGAAGCTTCAGATAGATGAGAAGAAGAGATCACAGAGAGAACAAAGCAATGAGGCCCAGCTGCATAGTCCTTGGACTCAGGAGAGAATTGGACCTCATTTGTTAAGTCCTGATTTCCTAAGACACTCACATGCCCTTTATTAGTTTTATGACTTCGGAGAAAGGACTTAGCCTCAGTTTCCAGATCCTTAAAAAGGAATTCCCATGTGGTCTTGTGTGAGTTTTTTTTTCTTTTATGTGTTGAGACGAACTCTTACAGTGTAATCCTAAGTGGCCTTGTACTGTGTAGTTCAGTATGGCCTTGAGTTAGATCAATCTTTTTTGCCTCTGCCTTTGGAGTTGGAGTGCTAGGACTGTAGGCATGTACGGCTGTTTGTGTGTGTGTGTGTGTGTGTGTGTGTGTGTGTGTGTGTGTGTGCATGCACACACATGCATGCATGAATCAAGGACCTATGTCCTATGTTTTCTTCAATCATGTTTCCTCTCTGTTTTTTGAGATAGCATCTCTCACAGGACCAGAATTCATTGACTGGTTAGACTCAATGGCTAAAGGCTGGCCTCTAGCACTGTTGTTTCAGGTACCTGCTGCAGTGCCCTGATTATTGCATTGTTGCTGGAGTTATGAACTTAGCACCTCATGTGTGTATGTAACCACCTTACCAACTGAACCATTTACCCAGCCTTTTATTTATTTTTTTATTACTCATGAACTAATCTGTGATCCCCAGCCTTTCCTTGCTCCATCAGATAGCCTGAAGAACTTGCCACTTTCTGATTGCCAAGTTCGCCAATGTCTTAGTGCTTTCCTAGGCACCTACCATTTCTCAGTGTTTGCTCACCCTGCCTTTGATTATTATTGGTTTTTGTCCTTCAGTATTTGCTGAGTAGATGTTGTACCTGGTGCTATGACAGGAACTTTAGATAAGGAGCTTAGAGACACACACACAAGGTCTCTGTTTCTGTTTTTTTTTTCCTTCTCACTCTTTCTTTCCTTCATCTCTCTCCCTCCCCTTTCCTTTTTCTTTCTTTCTTTTTTACTTTCTTTATTCATTTTTTCCTTCTTTACCTCTTCCAGATCCTTCCTTCCTTTATTTCCCTCTCACTCCCCTGCCCTTTCCTTCTCTGTAAGATAGCCTCACCATGTTTTGGAATTTAGTATATAGATCACTCTATCCTCAAACTCAAAGTGATTCTCCTGCCTCTGCCTCCATTCCATGCAAAACCTCCAGTACTGGTGTTCCAGGTACATGATGCAGTGCTGATTTTCAAGTGGATGCTGGAGTTATGAGCTTAGGGCCTCATGTTTGTGGAGCAACCACTTTGTGGAATATGGAAACTACAGACGTACACCACTAACCCTGATCAAATCTCTCTTAATTATCTTAATTACTCTTGTCACTCTTTGGCAGGGACAGACATGATCAGTGAGTAATCAAACAAACTGACCAGGAAATGTAGATGAGAGGGGACACCCCGAAAAGAGAGACAATAGGCAGCATTGTGGAAAAACTGAGAAAGGGTAGTTTGGGAGATGATATCTGAGCTCTGTCCTGAGCTGTGAACAGAGAAAAAAATGATATGCTCTAACAGTGTCAGTCCTGCAACAGCTTAGCTCAGTTCTTCACGGAGGATACGCACTCCCAGTGAATCTGAATGAGGAAGCCATCTTCCTTCACTTGCATCCCACACTTGCCTACAGCACCTCTTAGCAGGAGCTGCAAAAGCCACATCCCTTACACAGACTTTGGAGGGAACATGAACTCATGTGCCGGAAGAGTTCGCTTGGGCATTAGAAAGACAAAAACATTCAACCGCTTATTTTACTTTTAGTTTGCAAATAGCTGGAGACTTCTCAGATAATCTAACCTGCCCATAATATGACATTAAAAAAAAAGATCAAATGCTTTGAGACATTCTAAACAACATTTGTTATAGTTCTAGCTTCAAGACGAAAATATAGAGTCTCTGTTGTGACTGTCTTTCAAAGTTTGACTTGGAGTTGAAAGAATGTATTTATCTGCCTTTGTGGTCTAAAATCTGCATGCTCATGAATAGGTGCATGGGAGAGGAGTTTAATCTTTCGTTTGTCAAAATAAAAATTTGAATGTCTCTAAATCATAACTGAACCTAACTAGGAAAGGAGGAGTTGTCAATTAACATTTACTGAACATTTTGCCCAGGGGGCGCCAAGCGATGCAGTCTGCTTTTGTACCAGTTGTGGCTGTTGTCCTCTATGTCTTGATTAAAGCAGAACATTCTTTCAATATGGTGCTTGAAAATTAATCAATACAGAAAACCAGCAGCAAAATCTAATTCACAAACACTTGGAGATCGGCCCATGGACTATGTATTATATATATAACCCACACCCTTGCTTCCTTCATGCTACTTTTAATGGTATGCTTGGTAGACAGGGACAATAGAGAACTCAGTGTTAGAGAGGAGGAGAATATGATATTTTTTTAACTTTACTGAGACTCTAATTAGAATTCAGACTAAACGTATGGGTCCTTATAGTTCGAAATGATCCCTACGGTAAACAGTGCACTATATGTGCTCAATTGAGATCTACCTGGTTTTAAAAGGGACAGATACTATCTTTGGCTATGGATACAACATGAGCTGGTGGACTCAGTGCTATGTGACACAAGCAAAGACAAAGACTTCAAGTTCTCACTCACACATGGAAGGTAAAGTTAACTTCAAAGAAGTGGAGCCGAGCTGTGGTTACCTGAGCCTTGGAAGGGCATGGGAGAAGGTATGATGGAGGGAGAGTTGGATAGGATGAGTGGTGTGTAACAGAAGACTAACTCTGTCGGCAACAATGAATTGGGTATTCTAAGCTAGCCACAGAAGATGATTTTGAGTATTTGACAAACTAAGAAATGACAACAGACTTGGGTGATGAAAGTGCCTGTCACATTGGTCTGATCATTATTGCACATGCCCCACGTTCATTTCTGTTGCTATGATAGAATACTATAGCAAAAGGCAACTTAGGGAGAAGGAGTTTACTTCAGTTTACAATTCCAGGTTACCATCCATGGCTGCGGGGAAGTCAAGTCTAATCACATCACATTCATAGGTAAGAGCAGAGAGAAATGAATACGTACATACTCACGCTTCCACTAGCTCGTCCTCAGTTATATCCACTCTTATGCAGTTCCTGAACCCCTGTCTAGGAAGTGGTGTCACTCACAATGGACTGTGTCTTCCAGAAGATCTGAGATCTATGTGTGAGTCCTAGTCTCCACATGGTAGTTTACAACCATTTGTAACTTGAATTTCTGGGGATCTTATACCTACTTCTGACCTCCTTGGATACCAGGCACACTTTTTCTATATAGACATACAGGCTGGCAAAACATCCATACACATACTTTTAAAAAAATGCACTAGAAAAAAGTGTATTAGAAAAATAATGTTTGAAAATTGATGCTATTGGTCAGAATCCTCTGTGAAGCACTGTTTGATTGTCTAGTGTTTTGTTGAGATGGGCCCTGAGACCGGCACAACACCTAGAGTCCAGGGCGAAGTGCAACGTGCAATCTCAGTCCCATACAGGTGTTCAGTTAGGCTCATTTCTTTTATCCTCTGACTTGAATGACTTAAAAATGGCATTTATTTTTAAAAAATCAGTCATTACAAATGAGGAATGGAAAGGGCCTGCTACCTAAAAAAATATTGCACCAAGCAGGTCATATGTAAATATTGGGAGGCATGAGGCACAGACAACCCTTTCCAGACACAGTAAGTTGCTAATATCAATGCTTTAAGCAAGCGTCTTTCCAGAAATAAGGCAAATCTAATTTTAGGCAGGTTTTTGGACCTTTAATTTTGTAATACTCAGATATGTCACTGAGAAGTGATCATTTGCAGCCTAAGAGGCAGAAGGGTTTTTACATTATGAACAAACAGCTTACCCAAAGGTGCTACAGGCAGCACTTTTTTCTGTCAGGTGCACAAACACCTCTGTTTTTACATTGCCCTGGGTGTGCATTGCAGCTCAGCCAAGGTAGGTGTGTCTGCAGTTTATCTCAGGCAACAAATAGAGAACAGTTTCTGTTTCCATCAGTTATCTGAGGACTGGAGATTTAAATTCCAATCCTGCTTAAATCTCACATCACTCTTTATTTTAAGACCTGGTGAGTCTTCTGCAATTTGACGGAAAGGAATTTAGGTGTGTGAAAATAGATAAGCAATAGTGTGTGAACTTCACTGCTTGATCACCAAGCAGACACACTAGGAATAATTGGCTATTGCAGGGTCGATTTTCCAACTACAATTCTCTGTAAAAGTATCCAGGTCCCACTGAAGAGTCAACTAAAGGTGTAGAATTCGATTTTTATGGAATATCATCACTTGATTCTCTGTAAAAAGAACACAACTAGCCTCGCCTATGCAAAACCATTGGGTTTTGCACACATGTTTTTTGTAGCCGATAAACTGTCAAGCACTTGTTATTACTGTTGGAACAGTGTCTCCAGCTGAGAAGAGACAAACTGAGTTGAGTCATTTCCTAAATACACCATTTTCCACCACCCGGGAAATTGTCTTTTATGTTTGGGCTTTGGTTCACCTTGTTTGAGATTTTTTTTTTTTTTTTAATACAGACAACCTTAAACATATTGGATCTGTTCTCTAGAGTGAAGCGTGGAGGTCTGTCTTGTTAACAGGCTCTTTATGTGTTTCTTCCATGGCTGAAGAGAGGGAAGCATCACGAGTATGGTTCAGAGCTCACGGCCTGGATGGGATGCCCCTGAGGCCCATGTCTACACGCCCCGTATGAATGAGAAAACTGCCCTAAGTAGGGAACAGGGGCAGTCCTTCCAGGGTCATTCATGTATCCACCAGTTGTTTCCTGTGGTTTGCTAGAGTTTGGATGTGTAATGATTTCCACAGGCTCATGGGCTTCAACACTAGGTTCATAGCTGTTGGGGCTTTTGGGGGAAGTGGTGGGACTGTTAGGAGGTGGGGCTTGACCTCATGGAACGGGTTGCTGGAAGCTCACTCACCTTTTGGGTTTACAGTCTGGTCCTTGGTTCCGGCTTAACTCCTCCTCAGGCTCCCTGACTCATACTCTCCATGCTTTCCTTAACATTACGGACTGTATCCTGTCAAAATATGAGACAAAATAAATCCCTCTTCACTTAAATTGTTTTTGTCAGGGTTCTGTTACAGCAAGAAAAGGAACTGATAGGTATTTGTCCCAGGATTCTGATGTGTGGAACAATATTATGGATTAAGATAAATTTGAACTACAGTTTGAAAACAAATATGTGTGTATGCACTTAAAAATAACAAGGTCCTAGAAATGAGATAATGTTCAAATACAGAATGGAGGTTTCTCCAGCACCGGGGATGGCCTCCAATGCCTGTTTCCCCAAGGCTCTGTGCTCGCTGAGGCCTCGTGCATTTTAGGAGCCATTCTAGGCTGCTTTTGTTTTCATGCATGTGTGCTTTAAGAGCATTTGCTTTCTGATTTATCATCTACATTGACTTATTTATTTATTATCTTTTATTTTGTAAGTTGGAATGTCCTTGTCAGACTGGAACATCTTTGTTTTCTAAGTCCAGAACTAAGTTGTAGATGTCTGATTCCAAAACACAGTACGTAGATATATCATGAAAATACTATTATTTCACTACCTCGCAGTTTGAAAACTGCTTTATATTTCTCAAGGTAATACATTTATCATCTCATGCTAGAAAGAATGTAGAATGCCAAGGACTATTAAATGTTTAAAGGATATGTAAGGATAATTACATGTTAGTCATCCCTTTAAGAATACTCAGATTATACCTCATCTATCTATCCATCCAGCTGTCACTGAGAATATTTCTTAAATGCTTACTTACTATGTGTTGAGGGTTTTGATTGGTGCCAGGCATACAAAGACAGTATGCATGATGTAGGGCTTTTTGTCCTGGATTTAATAATCTATCAGAAGGGAAAGATAGTTTATAAAACACTGCAGCAAAATATATTAAACACAATGCCAGAAGAAGAGGACATCAAAGCAGTAACTGGTAGACCCAGACACAGAGCAACAGATATCAGAAGAGTTTCCTGTAAGTGGAGAACAGTTTATATACAGACACTTATTGTATTTATGGGGGAGAATGAGAAGAAATTTATGATTATATAGCAGAGTGCAAAGCTCAGATGTGATTCAAGAAATGACAAGAAAGTGATTGTACATATATGTAAGAGAAATTGTGGAAATAACTGGTGTACCTATTTTTAGTGTCAAATGTGTTTGCAGTTGATCACAATGCTACTTGTATAAAGTAGGTAATCACTAAGCTGCTTCCACTAGTGCTATCCGTACTTCATCAGACATGCAAATGACTCACAAAGCCTGTTAAATTGTGGATATTTATACAGTGGATTGTCAGTTTTACCAAGTTCACAGGCAAAGTCGATTTCTACTGAGCCCCCATACCACACTTTGAAGAGCAAAGTTTTGAGTTAATCCACATCAAAATTACTCAGTTCAGGTTATTGAACTGGCCAATCTTCTAATTTTAAAGCCTATTAAGATAGTGCAATTTTGCTTACAATATAAGTGAGGAGCACATGAGAAAATTGAATCCAGCAGTATAATTATGAAAATAACTTACCATGATGAAAACAAATGTAAAAATAATCAACTTTTGGACTTTTATCAACATGATTAATTATATCAACATCATTTAATAAATATACCGAAAAAGGCAATTGCTAAAATTTAGAGGCTCTTTCCATTAAAATATTTACCATAAAATACAATTAAATATGATATAAATATGTACCTGCAAATGAATAATAAAAGCAAATACTGAATATGCTGAAATAATTTTATAATATTTAGATTTTTGGCATAGATTGTCAATAATACTGTAACTTAATATTTTTGGTTAATGTTTTTAGCTGATGTAATAAAATAAAAAACATAAAAGTTATATCAATTTTGTTAGTAGAAAGCATAATAGTAAATGTGGTAATCTCAAAAATCACACTATTTTTTTATTGGATTATTCGATTTCTTGGTGTTTAACTTCTTGAGTTCTTTATAAAATTTGGGTATTAACCCTCTGTCAGATGTGGGTTGATGAAGATCTTTTCCCAATCTGTAGGCTGCCGTTTTGTTCTAATGACAATGCCCTTTGCTTTACAGAAGCTTTTCAATTTCATGAGGTCCCATTTATTGATTGTTGGTCTTGGATCCTAAGCTATTGATGTTCTGTTCAGAAAATTGTCACCTGTGCCAATGAGTTTGAGCCTTTCCACCTCTTTCTCTTCCATTAGATTTAATGTGTCAAGATTTATGTTAAGGTCTTTGATCTACTTATTTTTATGCAAGTTGATAAATATGGGTCTATTTGCATTCTTTTGCATGCTGACATCCAGTTAGACCAGCACCATTTGTTGAAGATGCTGTCCTTTTTCTATTTTATGGTTTTGACTTTTTTTTTCAAAAATTAAATGACCATAGGTGTGGATTTATTTCTGTGTCTTCGATTTGATTCCATTGATCAGCTGGTGTGTTTCTATACCAGTACCTGCTGTTTTTATTACTATTTCTCTGTATTATAGTTTGAAATCTTGGATGGTGATACCTCCAGATGTTTTTTTTTTAATTTTGTACAGGATTGATTTAGCTATTCTAGGTTTTTTGTTATTTCATATGAGGTTGAGAAGAGATAAACCAAGAATTCACAAAAGAGGAATCTCTAATGGCAGAGAGACACTTGAAGAAATGTTCAACATCTTTAATCACCAGAGAAATGCAACTCAAGACGATTTTGAGATTCCATCTCACACCTGTCAGAATAGCTAAGATCAAAAACTCAAGTGACAGCACATGCTGGCAAGGGTGTGGAGAAAAGGGAACACTCCTCCATTGCTGGTGGGAGTGCAAACTTGTACAACCTCTGTGGAAATCAGTGTGGCCATATGTTAGAACCCTTGGAATAGCTTTGCCTCAGGACCAAGCCATACCACTCCTGGGTATACATCCAAATGACTCCTCACCAAACCACAAGGATATCTTCTCATCTATGTTCATAGCAGCCTTATTTGTAATAGCTAGAAACTGGAAACAACCCAGATGTCCCTCAACCGACAGATAAAAACAAAACAAAAAACAAACTGTGGTATATCTACCAATGGAATACTACTCAGCTATCAGAAACAAGGAAATCATGCAGTTTCCTGCCAAATGGATGGAAATAGAAAAGCTCATCCTGAGTGAGCTAACCCAGACCCAGAAAGATGCACATGACATCTATTCTCTTATAACTGGATTTTAGCCATATAGTACAGGATAACTATACTACAACCAACAGACTGAAAGGAACAGGAACACAGATTTTGTTACTTGTTAGTGGGAAATTTTGGGCTAATGGAGCTGCCATGTAGGCCCCCAGTGCAAGAGGAAGCTCTTAGTCCTCAAATGGACTGAATTGAATTGAAGTGGGCTGATATGTAGGGCACCCCACACCGGAGAAGTAGGATAGGTGGGAGAAGAGGTAAATAGGGGGTAGGAGGGTGGAAGGGAAGACTTGGGAGAGGTGGAGGGAGGGGACTGTGATAGAGATGTAAACTGAAGTTATAAATTAACATAAAAAAGAAAAATCACACTATTAGGATTAATAATAATCATAGAAGAGCAAAGGTTTAAAAAATTAAGTTCAGGCCCAAAGAGTTGGCTCAGTGGTTAAGAGCATGTGCTATTATTGCAGAGGACTTGAGTTTGTTTCTAAGCATACATGTTAGAAGTCTCACAATAGCCTGCAACTATAGCCCCATAGTATCATAAGCCCTCATCTAGTTTATTCATGCACTGAATTCATACATACATACACAAACACACACACACATAAATGCACATGCACACACACAGAGAGAGACATATGCACATGCAATAATTAAAAATAAAAAGTAAATGCTTGAATATAAGTATGTTTCTTGTAATGCCATAGAAAGATTAATTCTAAGAAAAAAATAACAAGAAATCATAGAAATTAAGTGATGAATACTTTAAATTTTTACAGAGAGTCAGAAGCAAGATACATACTCAGTAATATTTTTTATTTTATGACATTGTAGACTACTGAACTTTTCAAGTTAATAAATTTGATTTAATTATAACTTTAGTGCCAGTTAGTTATTTTGGAGGATGAATAAGCAACATGATGGAAGAATTTTTTTTAATAATTTATTTTTTATTTCTTCAAGTGACATCTCAATCACAACCCCCTCCCTACTCCCCCCTCCAGTCCCACCCTTCCACTCTCCTCCCCCTCAGCCCCCCATCCTCTTCCCTTCTTTTTTTTTTTTTTTTTTTAGTTTAAGGTATTTCTTTTTTCCCCCCAACAGCTCTCCCTTTCAGTCCAAAAAAATGGCTCTTTTTCTTATAACTATAAATACAATACAAAGCAACAGAAATAAATAGGCCACAATTATAAGAGTTATATGGCTTAGCATACATTCCCAATGTCCAGTCCATATGTATTTGGCACCTGACTTTAACATTCTACTATCTAACCATCTCCATGAGTTTAAAGTTCTATATCTAACTCAGCTTTCATACTAACTTGCCTCATAATTTTAAAAATATCTTCTTAGATCCAGAACACCCTCTTGATTCCTAAACAACTCAAAATTTAACTATGAGACTCTAGCTATCTATTCTTCAACCACCTCAGAGACCTGATGGAAGAATTTTTAAGTACACATGCAAGAATAAATAATGAAAAACAGCTAATAAAATTGACCAAAAGAAAAGAACTGGAACATTTATGAAAATATGAGTAATTGCAAGGCAAGAAGAGGATTTATCTTGACTTGGGATCCTGGAAACTCAAAAAGAAAGAAAGAAGAAAAATTGACAAAGGTGGTGAGCTCTGTTGTCACCATATGACAAATAGGTGACAGTGTCTTTAGAGGTGCAAACATTTTAGTAGAAAAAAAAGGGAATAGGGCATTGCATGTGGGAGGTAGGAAATCCTGGCAGAAATCAAGCCAGTGTGACACAAAGCTGGCCTCTGACTGAGGAACTGTAAATATAAGTTAAGGTCTTCTGTATCACTCTCACTTATAACATGAAAACAGAAATAAAAACAGCAGAAATTGTAGTACAGCATTATAAAAAACCTGGGCAAACCACTCTCATACTCCTGCTTCAAACATGGATTGCTGCAGACTTTATGGAGAGGCACTTGGAAATTTCTGCACAGTTTAAAAGTACATGTGCCCTTTGGCTAACAGCTGTGAAGTCAGTGCTAGATCACAGACATATCTACCATATCCCCTAAAGCAGATGCCATATTTTAAAAAGTGCCTTATGTGTACATTTAAAATTTAAACATCGTGACATAAATATCGTGATGAATATTTACTTTTTAAAAAATTGCTTCATATCCAGTGGAAAAACCACTTAGTATGGCATCAACTGAAAATGGATAGATCTTGGTATTAATAAAAACACCCATATTACAAAACAGCTATAAGATTTTAAATAATAAATAGACAATGTTAGAGGTGATGGATGTGTGGTTTGTCCCAATTTGATACTTACATGGTGTATGAAAACATCACATTGAAGTAAAAAATATATATTTATTTTTATTAATGGGAAACAAAAATAATATAGCATTCATACACAATAGAACTGTGTGCAGCTTTCATAGAAAGTGAAATCAACATTTGAAAGAAAAAAAGATGCAACTATAAATCATTATGGTATATAAAATACCAGACTGAGAAAGATTCTCTGAACAAACACACACACACGCTTAAAATCACATAGGGCTTTAAACCCAATAGTCATCTACCATAAAGACATCAGTCTGTCAGGATTTACACAGAGGAAAATTTGTAGTCACATATTTTCATTTTCAAAAACTCAAAACAAAAACAGAAGAAGAAAAATCACCCGAATGTTGGGTAGGTGCTAGACAAGTGACGCTTCAGTGAATGATAGTTAATGCACAGCGCAAAACAAGTGTTGAGAAAGACTGGGACATTCTTCCATCCTTTGATCTAGATAGCACCTATGATACTGTAAGGTGACAAGAACTACTTGCAGAGGAACGCAATTAGGAGGCTCTTAGGTATGGAAAAAAACAAGTTTCACATGTTTGTAGTGAAGGGCTTGACTGTGTTTCAGGTGCACATGGAGGAAGGGCTAGACTATACCAAAGGCATAAATAATCCAGGGCTTTCATGGGGGCTACAGAGGGCTAAAATATTAATAATAATAATGATAATAATAATAAATGCAATTATAAACATATTTATAACTATACATTTAGTATAGCACATAAAATGATTCTAAATATAAAATATATAATTAAAATATGAAAATTCAATAGTATATAATAATTATTATTTAACCATAAGCATTACAAAAATACTCTCATAAGCTAAACTTAGAAGCTCTTAGCAAGGAGAAAGAGGAAGGAGAAGAAGAGGAGAAGAAAATGAGAATGAAGAAAGTAAGGAAGGAAGGAAGGAGGAAAGGAAGGAAGGAAGGAAGGAAGGAAGGAAGGAAGGAAGGAAGGAAGGAAGGAAGGATAGATTTCCTAGGTAGGATGACTAATACATGAAATCTCCTAGAGGAAAAATTGGAATGAGTGTAGAATAAAAGAATATAGAACAGGGCCACCCCTTAAGCAGTCTGGAGTTGGCACCGAAATCTGTGATAAAAAGTTGGCTTCCTTGGAGGCGCTATCATATATGAATTTGAGAAATCTCCTAAAATGGAGGAGGGGATGTCAGATAATAAGAAAAAGCGATCAGTGGTAAGGATGCTATCAGTTTCACATGCAGAAGGCCTGGGTAGGGTCCACTGGGAGTGAGGCAGCAGGAAACCATGTGGGGACCATTTAGGAACAAAATCTACAAGCCATTGCATTTGTAGAAGGATGAGGGGCAAGCATAAGTGAATGTGGTTAGCCAAAAGACTGGTTGTAAAAACAACATCCAAAGCAGGGTAGGAAGGAGTGGGAAGGAGCATCAAGGCAGGTGGGTTCTGTTGGGTTGTGCTTCTCGGCCTTCCCATGGTTTCCTCAGTTCATGCTCCACTATCTTGGCTCAAGGGCTTTTCCTGCGAGAGTGTCACCATTACAGGGGGTAATATTCATTTGGAAAGTCTAGTATTGGCATAGTCATTTAAGAATCAGTTGCTTTATCCTAACAGGCACAGCCCCAAGTCTTACTGGACATGGCACCAGGGGAGGCTGCAATGTTGGCTCTTCCTTGCCAGTTGCTGAATGGCAGCACATCTCTGGTTGTATACACTTCAACCTCAGAGTGGATTTTACAGCAGATGCAGCCATTCCAGCTTGGCTAAGGCAGTCCTCTTCCCCTACTCCTTCCAGAGAGCAAGCCCAGCCTTGTACCACAGGGATCCAGGCTGAACACTCCCCATGACTCAGAGAGGAAACCTGCGTTATCAGTGTCTGCCTAGCAACTGAAAGGTGACACGTGGGGCCTTCGTTTCAACCCATTTCCTCCTGATGAGAAGAAGGGATTCTCCTGCGAGTTATTACCTGAAATAATACCATATGGTAAAATGTAAACAACATCTGCATATTCATGTAATAATTTCATCTGTTTAATTAGTTCCAGCAAAGCAGTTTACCCTCTGAGGCCCTTGCTGTCAGCTCGACGCTCATACATCCAGGGCTGGCTGTCGGGCTTGACAGCCTTCCATTGTTCATTCTCTGCTAGTACCTCGGCAGTTACTGAATAAGTGAATCTTCTTAGGGGTGGGGTGTGTGTCCCCACTGATCCACATACTGAAGGGACGGATGGGAAAGAGCTGTCAGTTTGGTGTTGGGATACTAAAGACAGGCTTGACAGATCAGGTGATGCTTGGGGAAAAGTGGGAGAGATTGTTTATTTCTTCTTCTACTTCTCTAATTTGGATGTGAGCAGAGATGAGCTCCTATAGTAAGGAAGTTTGAAGTCTCTGCACTATGACCCTGGGAGAAAACATCTAAGACAGACAGTGAAACACAGCTGGGAGCCTTGAGCTGTGCTGCTCACTCTTGGGATGTTCCTGATGAAGCTTAAAATGAAGCTATGTGTGCTAGACAAGTGAGCTAGACAAGTGTGCCCTATAGGTCTGGGGTCCTGCACCAGGTTCCTGTATGTTAAAGGAGTGAAACATTTAAAAGTAGGTAAACACACACACACACACACACACACACACACACACACACACACACACA
>CAJQZJ010019163.1:1755674-1797691 GCA_907164525.1 Lophiomys imhausi | reverse complement strand
ACACACACACACACACACACACACACACACACACACACACACACACACAGAGAGAGAGAGAGAGAGAGAGAGAGAGAGAGAGAGATCTAGCCACATACAATCCAGAAATCTTGAGTGTAGTTCTTTCAACTTTTCAGAAAGAATTTTTTTCCCCACTTACCAGAATAGGAAGTGATCTCAAAGGTCTTTTAGCAGGGTTCTTTCCTGGAGATCTTATTAAATTAGGTTCCCATCCCATAGGTCCAAGGAGGGGTTCCAGTTTCTGCATTTCTATCATGCTCCCAAGTGAAGCTATCGCTGATGGTCTATGGTACATAGCATGGGTGGTGAGGATTTAGACACCACATATATTCTATATGGGGGTAAAAGTACAGGGAGGTTGATGAGGCATGTCCAAGATAAGTCAGAAAATCAAAGTGCAAATGAAGACAAGAACTCTCACTTTATTTTAAAACCAGGACTTTTTTTTTACACCATTTGCAAAACTATTGCAAAGAAAACTGATATATACATAAAAAGTCCTGAACTGATTTTTTTGAAAAGTATATAATTAATATGAGTAACGATATATTTCAGCCTCTCATTGGCCAATACTTTATTTTTAACCTCTAAAATCAGCCTGGAACATAAACAGGGCAATGAATTTGATCATGGCAGTTACTCCACCTCTAAAAGAATTCCAGTACATTGCTATTATTCAACAGATACACACCTTTAGTCAGAGAATCTGATGCCGGCTAGAAGCCATATCATTGCAAAGGAGAGTTGTGAAGAATCTTAGAGAGCCAGTCATCTCTTTGATGTCACAATCTCATCTTTCCTCTGATTTGATTTGAGAATTTTGTGGTAGAGGAAGAACTGAATTTTGTGAGAGCAAGTCAAGTATTTGGATATTTCTTTCTTATCTTGAACAACATAGTTGCAGCACCTGGACTTAATTCTACTGTGAGGATGCTTTAGAACTACTTAAAGCTGGTGTAAAAAGCTGTCTGGAAAATGTGGTCCCCGAAAACATAAAACCATAGGGCTGCTATTGAGGGTCCTTGGCTACACATTCACATTTAGAACAAAGTTAGTATCTTTTTGGGTTTTCTTTTCTTTTCTTTTCTTTTTTTTGGTGTGTATGTAGCATATGTGTGTATTTGAGTGTATATGCATGTGAGTGCATGTGTACATATATGTAGAGGTAGAGGTCCATGCAAAACTGTCTTCCTCTATTTTCCCATTTAAGTATCATGTATGTATATAATGTGTTCTAAGGCACCATCTTTCTTACACTCCTCCCACCCCTGTAACCCTTCCCCTCCTTCCAACAAGTTTTCTCCTCCCTTTTGTGTCTTTTGGGTTGATGCTATTTTGGTTTTGTGAGCCGCTGAGTTAAACTGTGGCTGTCCATTTGGGCATGTTGTGAGCTATCTCTTGGAACAAGGGCGACTACATCACTGAAGGCAATCACTCTTCTTCCCTAAGCAGCTGTCAAATGCCAGCGGATGCCAGAGAGAGGCCAGTCACATGAATCTTGTTCCTATCCATGAGCAAATGCTGATGGGACTAGTCCTGTGTAAGCCCTGTATAGGTGATCACAGCTGCTGGGAGTTCTTGAGCTTGATGGCCACGAAGTTACTCCAAAAGCAGCATTTCCAAGACGTTTCTCCTTCTTCCAGCTCTTATTCTTTTCCTATCTCCTCTTCCACAATGTTTCCTGAGACTTGGAAGGTGAAAATTTAATCCACTGTTTAGAACTCAGTGTTCAATAGTTACTTATTCTCAGTACCTTAACCAGTCGCAAGTCTCTAGACTAACTGCCATTACCTACAAAAGAAGCTTCTCTGACCAAGTGTTATTCCACAGATACAAATATTTAGGGGGACGTTTGACAACATGGTCATTTAGCAATACTAAGAGAGTAATTTCACCTCTGGTGGCTTTGATTTATCTCTTTTCCCCAGCATTTAGCCTTTGATTATGTATATAACATCAAGCATGAAGCTCCTGCCTCAGAGTGGGCTTAAGGTTCTTTCAGAAAGCAATTGGTTACTTCCATAATATTTAGCCACAGTGTTCACATGTTACACAGCAGGTTGATATTTTAGCATGCAAGGCCCATAGTGGAGTTGACTACTGATGATTTTGCTTCTGTGGTTGCCTGCATAGTACTGTCCAGCACTATAAATTCTAGTCAGACAGTAGAAGCTTCCAGATCAGATCCATCACGATTTCCCTTTGTATTACAACTATAATGTGTTGTGTATTTTCAAAAAGAGAGTCTTACCACCTAGTTCTGGTGGACAATCAAGAGTATTGGAAAAATCTATTTTGTTTTGGTACATCAATCATTCATCAGGAAGTATCATGGACCTGGAACTAGGATTGCCATTTAAAAAACTGTGACTTTTGGGGTTACCATTATTCATCATGCAGGATACGTCTATTCAACTAAAAAAACCCTACATTTTAAAGTTGGCTTACAAAGTCTTAGATTAACACATGCCTCCTTCAAGCATCTTTAGTTTTGGTTAACTCTTTCCTCTACCCCCTCTTTTACCAATCCCCTCATCCCCATTCCCATTTAAACATTGCCATTCCCAGTATTCTGTCCTTGCACTTCCATCACGAGTCCTCTATCCTCAACTCTCTTAAGACTCCTTCTTTTCCATCATAGTCCCTTTCTAGTTTTCAGGTTTCTACAGACATTCCAGTAAAATATATAATTCTAAAAATCTGAAACTGTGATCCACATAGCCACGTGAGCACATATGAGAGAGAACATACCTGTCACTTAATGAAGTCATTGATTGTCTAGGCTGGCCTGCCCAGTAGCTCTGGGGATCCACCTGTCTCTGCCCTTTCCAACACCAGGGTTACAGGCAAATGACACTATTCCTGATGATTTCTGGTGATTGAAGTTCAGGTTCTCCTGTATGTGTGGCAACTGATGTATTTCTCCAGCTTCCAACAAATGGCATTATTTTAGAAACAATTTTAATATTAATCCATTTATTATGAATCTGACTGATTTCACCTGAAAAAAAAAACTCATTAAGTGTTGAGTCTTGTGAGACTCAATCTTGGCTTGCAAATGGTAAGCAGTGGGTACACCTACCTTCCATCTAGGTGTGAGTTGTGTCGTTCTTGTTACCATGTTGTAATTTTCAGTATTTTTTATTATAGAAAAAAATTACACAACTAAAGCAATATCTCCTTGTTTTCCCTTCAAAATACAATAAAATCATTCTTTGAAGTTTCTCCTTCCATTAAGTGACTCATATGTGGAAATTTTTATTCAGCCCTAAAGTGATGCCTAAATTAGGTCTCTGAAAAGTCAATTATACTTTTAAAGCTCCTGTCTATAATTGTTATTGTTTCCTTCTGCATGTATCCAAATTGTTTCTAATGGGCATTTTAGGGCATAGAGGTTAATGGTATTGTAGTGAAGCAAAAATGCTGGCCAAAGCAGGGTTAATTTATCAAAAGTACTTTGCATGATGTTGTTGCAAGAGGGTTGTGTTGTTTCTCAAGTCTGCTTAACTCACCTTGGTCTTTCATAGTGTGCTTGAGTAAGGCATACTATTCAGTTGCTTACAGTTATACAATTGTTTGAAGGCATTTGGATTTCAGTCTATAAAGTTTCAAGCTTTCCTTCTAATTTTGAAATTGAAAAACTCTCTACCAAAGAATAAAATATGTGTAATTAGCTATTTTATGGTATCTTATGCTGTCATTCTTTGATTTACCCCCACTCATGATCTTGACAAGAGACATCCATGTCCTGATTTGCTGGCTCCTGACAATCCAATGGTATTCACCATGGCATCGGTCATGATCAATAACTAATTATTAAAGCAGCATTTCTTTCCAGGGTTCCTTGTTAAAAAAATAGCTCTTGGCTGAGAGAGAAGGAAAAAGGTCATCACTTTGACATGGTCTTGAGTCTTTCAAAATCCAGTGGGTCGTCCAATTGAATTACTGTCTTAAACTAATTGATATAAATTTGAGCAGAAGAATGCTTGTTACTGCAGAATCTCATAATGATATACCAGGCAAGAAAATGTTGGGGAGACAAGAAAAATATCAGCACAAATCTAAGACAACTGCACACTCTAACATTAGAAATCAGAAAGAATTTAAAGTTGATGGGGTGAGGGACACACATCTGATAACACACTCAAGCTCATCACACATGCAGTGTTGTGAACAGTGAGGTACTTACTCTCTCCTATTTTTGTAGTAATAAAAGATGGAGTCCTCTGATATATTATTTAATGTCTCCCCTGATAATAGCTTGCAAGGCATTTGAGTGACACCTGTCATTTCATTGTTACCTAAGGCTCTTGCTTTAAGCCATCCATGTAAGGATGCCGCCTTCTGAATGACACAACTATGAAAACTGGGATTGTCCAAAAATCAGCACAAAATCAGATAGGCATTCAAAATATGTAAACTTCCTCTCTGTCACCATTCCTCCTGCCCCCATAAGTGACAAATGACAGGCAGATGAAAAGGCTGTCCCTCAACCCCGAATCCTTTTGTTTGCTTATTGATTTAAATATGAAATTAGTCTAAGACATCCAACATGCAAGATTGTTGTGATGAAAAGTTTGGATTTAGAAGAAGTGATTTAATGGATCTGTAGAATGAGAAAGCTATTGGCTTTTCTGCCAATTTGTGAGTAGAAAGTCTGTCATGGTTCCCATCTATGCTTGGGAATTGGACATGCCTCAAGGGAAACACTTTCTACTCACTTTCTACTAGGCCAGACCACCCTCTTGCAGCCTTACAATTCTCTGTGTATTCATCCTGTTCAAATTCTGCCTTTTCTCCAAAATATATTCCGCCTTTTCCTACCAGTATCTCTTCAAAACTCACTTGTACTAGACTTATTTATCTTACTGTCAAACTGTTTAAAACTCCAAGAAATATTTTCTTCTTTTTAAAGGTTTGGTCTAAAAACAAATCTTTGAGTAAAGTCTTTTAGCAAATATAATCTCTTCTGTTGGGGTAGTGTTAAGCATTCTAAATGTTAATTAATTGGTTCTGCTTGCTGTCTGTTTCTTACATTGACTATGATTGGTTAAATAAAATTCCGAGGCCTGAGATTGGGCAAAGACAGAGAAAGGTGGGAATTCCTGAGATTAGAACAGGAAGCCTGCATTTTAGACAGGATTAAAGAATACATTCCAGCCAGCAGCAGGAAGAAGACATTCCACCCAGGAGCAGCAGGAAAGAGGACACACACCATGGGTTAGAAAAAAGAACCTCATTCCACATGGCCAAGAACATCAGCATAGCATGGAGAATGGCAGTGCAAGGGGACGTATGTATATATGGGGTCATATTTGGGTAAAAGAATTAAGAGCTAGCTTAGATGGGCCAAGATTGCTCAACCCAGGCCAAGGCTTGTTAAAATCTATCATGTGTTTGTGTGCTCTTTTATAATGGTGACTTAAAGATTAACAGCCACCAAAACAATTAAAGATAATCTGAATACTGGTTAAATAGTTTAATTAGCCATTTATTTCTATTTACATATGGCGCTCAACTATGGCAATTAGAATCCATGCTTACAGTGTGAGAACGCCCTGGTGAAAGCAGGTTTCTTAGCCTAAGAGAGTGGGAACCAGACCCAAATGCATTTCAAAGGTGTGGCTAACTTAACAAAAGCTGTTGCCTTGAAGCAAAGACAGAGAGCTAAAGCTTAGCTCTCCTTACATACTAAAAAACTGGCACCCTTCTAAACAGAATTTGAGAGCGGAATTAATTGCCTAGATTAAAAATGGAAGAATTCATAATGCCTCAATATGTTTGGATTCCAATTGAGTTTGTTCCTCTTAGCATGCAAATGATTTTTACCCTGACAATTGTGGTTTTGTGTATCTTTTTTGAGAAAGTTCAGACTAGGATAGTCTTAAAGGAAAGGATTTACAGATGGAATGCTAAATTGTCAACAATGATAATGAAGGAAAGAGGGAGGCCTTTGCAGAAAAATAAGGCAAAATTGATGGCAGCTGGAGCTAAGAGCTCCCTGGCTATGAGCTGCTTCTCAGGACTTTCTGGGAAGGGTCCACCAATGAAATACAGTCAGAACTAGATTTCAAGGAGCAATGAAAAAAACTTTAATTGCAGCACGGGATGGCATGGTTAGACATGGCAAGGCTTTTGGAATGTTGTTTCTTTGCTTGATTTTTGTTTAGATGTCTTTAATTTTCCTATATCAGGAGGTAGAAAGGATATTCTTCTGGTTTGGCATTGCTAAAACATAAGATATTTTTGAATATTTTGGGCAGATTTCAAATTGCCACTATAGTTCAAAGTTGCTCTCTGGGTTACAGAGATACTAAAATCTGGGATTTAAGTGAAATATTTGAGCAGGGTGGTACTGACACACACCCTTAATCCTTTAATCCCATCACATTAGAGGAAGAAACAGGCAGATCTCTGGATTCTAGAACAGCCTGGTCTAAACAATGAAGGCAGGGCAGGAACCCTGTTGATAAGATAAGGCTGCTTACTAAAGACAGTCTAAAATTCAAAAGTGACACATTTTTCCCCTTGATGTTAATTTTAATAATGTCCTTACTGATTTAATGGATAAATACACATAATCTTAAATTTACATAAAGAGCAAGGAGTTATAAGCCAGTCTCCTTAGTTGTGGGGCTCCAACTGGAGAACTGGTTTCAAGAGGTATTTTGCCCCTAAAAGAGATCTGTTAATTGCTGGGTGTGATGGTGCACACCTTTAATCCCAACACTTGGGAGACAAAGGCAGGTGGATCCCTGACCTTCACAAGGTCAGCCTGGTCTACAAAGTGAGTCCAGGATAAGGATAAACAGAAAAAAATGGAGAGAGAGAGAAAGAGACAGAGATATATACTGTTAACCAATGTAAGGACCCAGAGTTAGGCTAGGGAAGAACATGCAAACAGCATGCCTCCCATAGCCAATAGTTAAGAAAAGCTAATATAAGTTAGCATATTATGCTATTCTATACCAATCTCCTTAAAAATGGGGTTTCCATGGGAGAAATGGAACTCAAACTAATACAAAAATTGTTTAATTAGTGTTATTGTTTAATAAGGGTAATTCAATTAATTAAATTCATACCTTGATCTCAAAACTTGGGAGAGGGGTGGGCCAAGATGGCAGCGACCTACACTGACGCATTTTGAACGCGGGGGAAAAAAGAGCCATAAAAAACACAGAGTTATTGGGCACTGTGCAAAAACCGGAGGGGCTAGGACCCCGCCCCCCGGGAACACTCACAGCTCCCAAGGGACTGTTAAAAGTCCCAGGGCAAGGCTCTCCCCATCTCTCACAGCCACTAAACCCGGGATTTGGGAACTCCCATTTGGAGAGGCCCCTGGTAAGATCGATCCCAACTTACAGCAGGCAGAATCAGGGTCCACTTGGCTATAGATCGCTGGCCTATTGGGCTCTCCACACATCAGGTTGAACTTATACCCACTTAAAAAACCTTGCGAGATAGTGGAAGGCTTAGCAAGGAACAAACAGGGGGCTCAACGGGTGGTCCGCAGCCGCTCGTAAAGCGGAGGGCAGGAGGTTCCGAGAGAGCGCGGGAAGCTGGGAACACAAAGGCGGGAGGGAGGGGCTGAATCCTGCACACTAACAGTAGCGCAGCTGGGAGGGGAGCACGGCTGGAAGGGCCAAATCCCCGTGAACCCACCGCAGGTCATCTGGGGAGAGAGACAGGCGTGGGCAGGGCCAGGGATCCGTGCACCCACGGCTGAGCTGCTGGGATGAGAGGTCCACTCAGGCAGCCGGAGGATCAGGGGCTTGGGGTACCCACAGGACCCGTGGCGGCGCAGACAGGAAGGGAATCAGGCACAGAGTCCAGCCCTGTGGCGAGAAGCCTAGAGAGAAACCAGAAATCTGGTCTATAGCTGTATCCTGGAAAATCCAGACATATTAAGTGTGGAGCCAGACCCTGTCAGCCTCCGTGATGACAAACAAAGCCCACAGAATCTGTGCCTGGGCAAAGAGGCCCATACCATCAGAACCATTACAGGCTGATAACTCAGAGTGCAACATAGGGAAGTCTGAATTGGGAGCAGTGAAACAATCCTGGTCCATTACTCTCAACCTGGGAATAGGCTGCACCAGCTCACAGTGCCTCAGGCGATTAAAACCACAGTGACCTTGAAATCCCCCTGTAAGCAACGACAGATAGCCAAGTAACTCGTCCCCTGCACCAAATCATCCACTGTGGTTCCAAGCACAGAAAACAGACAGCTAAATGCATCCAATGGTGAAAGGTCAAAAAAAAAAAATAGAAATCAAGGAATTATGACTCCAACAAAGCAGAACCACCCTAGCTCATCCAATTCAGATGACCACTCACCAACAGAAACACATGAAAACACTGACAATTCTGCAATATGGAAAGTGATAGAGACCCTGCAAGAAGAACTTAAATCTATGAAGGAATTGAAAGAAGCCACAATTCTACAAATCAAAACAAGGAACAACACCATTAAAGAGCTCCAAGCCAAGGTGACAGAGCTTGAACAGGAAAAGGAAAAAGCCATGAAAGATTTTCATACAAAAACAAGCAAGCTGGAGAAGGAAATGTACAAAACGAACAAAACAATACAAGACATGAAAATAGAAATAGAAACAATAAAGAAAACACAGTCAGAGTTAAAAGAGGAAGTGGAGAACCAAGGGAAGAGAACAGGAACTACGGATGTGAGTATCAACAATAGGATGCAAGAGATGGAAGACAGGATCTCAGGCATGGAAGATTCAGTGGAAGAAATCAGTACATCATCCAAAGAAAATGAGAAGGCTAAAAAATCTCTCACCCACAACATCCAAGAAATCAGGGACTCAATGAAAAGACGGAACCTAAGAATTATAGGTATAGAGGAAAGAGAGGACTCCCGACTCCAAGGTCCAGGAAATATCTTCAACAAAATCATAGAGGAAAACTTCCCAAACCTGAAAAAAGAGATGCCAATAAAAATCCAAGAGGCTTACAGAACACCAAACAGATTAGACCAGAAAAGAAACTCCTCTTGCCACATAATAATTGAAACCCCAAATGTACAGAACAAAGAAAGAATATAAAAAGCTGTAGGAGAAAAAGGTCAAGTCACATACAATGGCAGACCCATCAGAATTACACCTGACTTCTCCCCAGAAACGTTAAAAGCTAGAAGGGCCTGGTAAGATATACTACAAGTCCTGAGAGATCATAGGTGCCAAGCCAGACTACTTTACCCAGCAAAACTCTCTATCAACACAGATGGAGAAAACAAGATATTCCATGACAAAATCAAATTTAAACAATATCTACCCACAAACCCAGCCCTACAGAAAATCCTAGAAGGAAAATCCCAACCCAGAGAAGAAAACTCCACCCAAGAAAACAAAGGGAATAGAAAACCCCTCAGCAACTAAACCAAAAGAGGTACAGGACCACCACCTATACCAAACTAATGGGAAATAACAACCCCAGGTCACTAATATCCATCAACATCAATGGACTCAACTCCCCAATAAAAAGACATAGGTTTACAGAGTGGATCCGCAAGCAAGACCCTTCCTTATGCTGTATACAAGAGACACATCTAACTATAAAGATAGACACTGCCTCAGAGTAAAGGGCTGGGAAAAGGTTTTCCAAGCAAATGGACCCAGGAAGCAAGCTGGAGTAGCCATCCTAATATCAAACAAAACAGACTTCCAACTGAAGTTAATGAAGAAAGACAAAGAAGGGCAGTATATACTCATTAAAGGGAATATTCATCAAGAGGAAATTTCAATACTGAACATCTATGCCCCAAATACAAAGGCACCTACTTTCGTAAAAGAAACACTTCTAAAACTTAAAGCGCATGTTGATCACAACACATTAGTAGTGGGAGACTTCAACACCCCACTCACAGCAAAGGACAGATCATCAAGACAGAAGACAAACAGAGAAATATTGAGTCTAACAGAGATCATGAAACAAATGGACCTAACAGATATCTACAGAACGTTTCACCCAAACACAAAGGAATACACCTTTTTCTCAGCACCCCATGGAACCTTCTCCAAAATCGACCACATAATTGGTCACAAGATAGTCTCAATAGATACAAGAAAATTGAAATAACACCTTGTATCTTATCAGACCACCACGGAATAAAGCTGGTCTTCAACAGCAAAAGAATCAACAGAAAGCCTACACACACATGGAAATTGAACAGCTCCTTACTGGATGACCACTGGGTCAGGGAAGAAATAAAGAAGGAAATCAAAGACTTCTTAAAATCCAACGACAATGAAGACACAACATACCCAAACCTATGGGATACATTGAAAGCTGTGCTACGAGGAAAGTTCATAGCACTAAGTGCTTTAAAAAAGAAAATTGTGACAGCTCATATTAGTGAACTAACAGCTAAGCTGGGTGAATTGGAAAAAAAAGAAACAAACACTCCCAAGAAGAGCAGAAGACAGGAAATCATCAAGCTTAGAGCTGAAATCAACAACTTAGAATCAAAAAGAACTATACAAAGAATCAATGAAACCAAGAGTTGGTTCTTTGAGAAAATCAACAAAATAGACAGACCCCTAGCCAAAGAGATGGATAGGTCAAGCAGCCTTATCTTATCAACAGGGTTCCTGCCCTGCCTTCATTGTTTAGACCAGGCTGTTCTAGAATCCAGAGATCTGCCTGTCTCTTCCTCTAATGTGATGGGATTAAAGGATTAAGGGTGTGTGCCAGTACCACCCTGCTCAAATATTTCACTTAAATCCCAGATTTTAGTATCTCTGTAACCCAGAGAGCAACTTTGAACTATAGTGGCAATTTGAAATCTGCCCAAAATATTCAATATCCAAGAGATGGATAGGTCATCTTCAAAAACCCCAAGAAATCTGCAGAATATGGCATTCAAAGATGTTATCTTAAATTAAGATTTTCTTTTTTTTTTGATATCGAGACATATCAGCTCCTAACAGCACCCCCTATTCTATTCCAAGTAGAAGACAAGCATCGAAGAATCTCCAGTGTGAGATGGTTGAATTAGTGGCAAGCCTATCTCTTGGCATGAAAAAACCCCTTGCTCCAACTGCAGACAGACTGCTGTCCAAAAAGGACAAAACTTGGTAGCAGGGAAGTCAACAGCCTAACACTGCCAAGACAGGGTAGGTAAGTCCTTCATAATCCCTGCTCTACAACAAATGTCTGTCAGAGAAACAGGACCCAAAGCCTGAAGATTGATGCTGGAATGTATGGAGAGAAAAATGGGAACTGTCCAGGCAGTCATTGGTATGTTCTTTCTTAGTTTTGGAAGCTGCAGGCCCTGCACTTCCTATATAAGCAAATATATTTATCCCTCTCAGGTCTCTGAGGTGGTTGAAGAATAGACAGCTAGAGTCTCATAGTTAAATTTTGAACTGTTTAGGAATCAAGAGGGTGTTATAGATCTAAGAAGATACTCTTAAAAGTGTGTTGCAAGTTAGTATGAATGTTGAGTCACATATAGACCTTTAAGCTCATGGAGTTGGTTAGATAGTAGAATGTTAAAGTCAGGGGCCAAATATGTATAAACTGGACATTGGGAAGGTATACTGGGCCAATTTACTCTCATAAATGTGGCATATTTATATGTATTGTTTTGTATAATACTGTTATAAGAGAAGGAACCATCTGTTGGACTGAAAGGGGAAACTTCTGGGGGGAAGAGGGTGGAAGGGCGGGTTAGGAAGGGGGAATAGGGAGGGGTTTGTTACTGAGATGTAACTTGAAGAAAAAAAAATAAAATATTTAAAAAAAAAAAAACTTGGGAGACAAGTTTAAAACAGTTTCTTTGTGTGTTCAAGGCCAATCTAACCTACAGAGCTCTACAGAGCAAATCAAGACAGTCCAAGCTACAAAGAGTAACCCTGTTTCAATAAGGGAAAATATATTCACATAGAAATTAAATATCCAAAGAAAGGAGAAAAGGAAAGAAAAATATATAAATGCAAAACTTTGATCCCAAAACATGGGTGACAAAGACAGAGACAGATTGGTTCTTTTTGAGTTTGAGGCCAATCTATTCTACAAAAAGCCAGAACAACACAGAATAAATCTGTTTTAATCAATTAATAAATTTATATCATCTGTAGAGGAGAATAGTTAAACTCCATACAGTCTTCTGCTGTATTTTCAATTTGAAATAGATTATATATAGCATATATATGTAATACTATTACATGTCATCCTTTTATATGGCATGAGTGGAGACTTACAAATGTCTTTCTCCTGTTCAAAGAACAGAAAATATTCCTTAATTGATTTGTGCATCCTGCACATCCAAGGCATTTTGGTAATTGCAGAACTATATGTTACTTGTGAGAAATTATATATTTTCAGAACAACATAACCTGAGTCCAAAGAAGACAAGACAAGTAACACAAATCATCCAGCAACATAGACTGCCTCAATAGCCGTTTCCTCAAAAATATGCATCAAGAACAACTTCAAACAGCTTGGTGAGATGGCCCAGCCTCAAAGACTGTTCCAGACAGGGCTTCAATAAAGCCCTGAACTTTCCTACCCAAAGACTGTCAGACTACAAACTGCTCAGGGCATTCAAATTGCTGAGGACATAGAGACTGGACAACAAATGTTACTATTAAATTGATTAACCATGTTTTCTGTTTTATTTGGGCCCCCAAACAGGTTTTCTGCGACCAAATTCAGCAGGAAGCAGTTTTAAAAGAGTGACGCCCCATTCCCAAAATGTGGGGTGGATGATTCTTTTGTCATTTGATGTATTACGGATGTTGTTTGTGGGGAATGGTTACAAATTGTTATACAGTCCTGTTAAGCAAGGTATAGAAAAGTTAGACTTGGAGATCTCTTTTTCTTTTCTCTATCCTTCCTTCTCTCTTATATAGGAGGGAAAGACTTGAAAAGAAAAAGAGGAGGAATATATGTATATAATATAGAAATGATAAGATACAAGGATAGATTATTGAATCTGCTCTGAAACTCAAACTTGTTATTTTCAAATAAGGTTATCTTTTCATACATTGGTATAGAATTTTGTATATTGATACAAAAATAAGATTAATTTTGATTCATTGGTATATAATTTTATATTTAGACACATAATAAGAATATTTCAACTCCTATATAATGTATTGTTTCTACACAACTCATTTAAAAGTACAGGTTTATTTCCAATTCTTTTATGGGTTGCTATTGCAATCTATTTAGGAATCTGTGTAATACAGGTTGATTGATAGCCAGTCAATCTTCTGGTCATGTCAAATACTAGTTTTAATCTATCACAAAACAGACTTAATCGGTTGAACAGATAGTATATGCTTAAAAACATACAGTTTGTTTGTTCATAGATAGATAGAAGATAGATAGATTTGTAAATAAAATAGATGTCTTCAAAACACTCAGAGGCATACAGAAAATGGTATTTAAAGATTTTTTATATAATTTTCAGAATTGTATGACTTAAGACGGTCAGCTCCTGACAGCTCCCATTTGACTTGGAAGAAGACAATTAGCATCAAAAAGAAATCTCCCATCAGGAGATAATTCCTATTAGGCAAAAATGCCCCTGCTCTCTGAACAGATTATATACAGTCCAAAGACAGACCAGAGCTTAAATGCAGGTAAGTTGATGTCCTGATTCTGCAGAGACAGAATGGGAAAATCCTTACGTCCTGCTGCACAATTTAATCTGTGAAAAATGCTTGGCCAGAAGGCTGAAGATGATGCTCCAATGATATCAAGATATATTTGGGACTGTCTAGGCAACAAACTGTCATATTTCTTTTTGGAAGCTGTTCTCCTACGCTTCCTACTCATTCAAATAATAACTTTATCCCTTCTTATGTCTTTGATGGGGTTGAAGGCATAATAGTTATAAATTTTCAATTGAACTTGAGTTGTTTAGGATTTAAAAGGATAGTTTAAAGTCTAAATAAAATCTTCAGGTTTATAAATATAGGATATGATAGAAATTATTTAGGTTCAGAAATTTAGATACATCAAGATAGATAAGATGATTTTTTTCTTCTTCAAGATTGCCTGATACAAATAGGCTAAACATTATGTGCATAACTTTTATATATGGTTTTATTAATTGTTTCATATTTGTTCTTATTGTTTTTACTATATGAATTAAAAATTTAACTTTTTTATTAGACAAAAGGAGGGTTTTGTTGGGGTAGTGTTAAGCATTCTAAATGTCAATTAATTGGTTCTGCTTGCTGTCTGTTTCTTACATTGACTATGATTGGTTGAATAAAATTCTGAGGCCTGAGATTGGGCAAAGACAGAGAAAGGTGGGACTTCCTGAGGTTAGAACAGGAAGTGTCACGTCCCCCTCAACCAGCAAGGATGATGCAACTTGCAAAAGCTCTTCTCCAGCAGTTTATTCAGGTCCCTTGAAAACAGTCTTCCAAATGCCTGGGCAGACCCAACCCACAGGCTAAATACTATATGAACAGCCAATCAAGTAAAGCCACGTGGTACTATCTTAGAGGCCCACGTATGCGGAAGCAAGCCAGATCAGCGGTCTTAGCCAAATATGGACTTGTTTACCACAGAGAGCGCTCACCATCAGACTGGTGGAAGGCGGAAACCGGCGCCATCTTTAGGGCGCGGCACATCGCAGCTCTCTACAGTTCCTCCTTTTTTATTTTTTCTAAAGTTGGTAGAAGTCCCTGGAAAGGCTTCGTAATCCCCATATCTGGGGATCTCACGGTGGGCCTGAGCCTGTAGGAGGGCGATGCTCAAACTCTTACCCATCTCTGGGTCAGCCTCCCCACTCGGGACTGCCCTGTCTTAGGTGGCCGAGACTTACCCGTCAACTCCGTCATTGACTTGCCAGACCCTAATATCCGTGGAACGAATACCTCAGTGGGCAGGGACTATGCTCAGTGAAGAATTAAGGCTTCATGGCAGCGAGCCATACCTGAGGGGACTGGCCCGCCTCAATGGCGACAAGGGCCTGTATAATCATGGCTGCATTACACTTTTGTGTGGCTCTCATTTTGTAGATGCACCATAGGCAAACCAGACAGGCTAGTATCATCAGTATCGCCAAAGAGCCTAAGCCCGCCCACTCCTTAAGATGATCCATAGCCGTCTGTATCCAGGAAGTCAAACCAGTAGCCAGGCTCAGATCCACCCGAGTGGAGTTGATGTGGACAATTGTTGCTCTCAGCTCTCTCATCAAATTTTCAAATTCAGCCGACCAGTCCTGTAAGAGGAACTTCGACAATTGTCTAGACAAATTAGCAGCCTTTGTAAAATTTTGATACTGCACGGGAAGTAACACACAAACCTTGCATTTTCCACTCACACCCCAATTGTGCTAGTTGCCAAAGAGAATCAATCTGTTCTTGTATTAAATCTATGCGTTGATTAACTATCATAAGGCCTCCTTTGAGATGAGAATTCATAGAGGTCTGAGTATCCAATGCCTGTACCACAGTGGCTGAGATGTTATTCAGGGCATTGGCAGTCTGTATAGAACTAGACAAGGCAATAGCTGAGGCAGTAGCCCCCACAGCAGCAACAGTGATGGCAGTAACAATAGCTTCAGTGATGCCAAAATCTCTTTTAAGTCTGAATAGCACCATGGTATTAGGGGCCTCTACAGGAACTGGTACATATCGAGGCATTCTAGTCACCACAGCCACAGGCAAGGCTGTGGCATTCCAGCATAGGGCATAAAAACATGTGCCCGGAGTGCATACTAACTTTTCTTCACCCAAGGATGCACTCCCATTACTTACAATCCACAGAAAAGGAGGCCAGAGACATACTGGTGAAGCTGAAAAGGTCTTGTTGCGGTAAGAATGAAACGAAGATTTCCAAGTACCAGAGCCACTACCACTAGAAAAATACAATCTGGTAGCGGACCCTAGGGAAAAATTACCTCTTTGATAAACTCCTCCCCCAAGCATAATGACAGGTCCCAAGTCCATGCAACTTCCATTTACCCCACACAAAAGCCACCAATCAAAAGGATTGGTGGCAGTCTGCTGAGGATCCCTAGTAGATATATCAAGCATTCCTGTACAAGACTTATTCACTATATTACTAATCATGGGGCTAAAGGAAAAATAATCTTGTTGAACCCAAACTGCTCTGTGCTCCTGACATCCAGTCCAGGGAAAAGGTCCTTCCTCTCCCGTGGATCCTCTACAAAAAGGTGCCCAGCATGGCTGTCTGGGGGGGGTCCCAGTCAGAGACTCGTGTGGGCCACCATCCTTCAAGGCGAGAACTGTTGCCCGAAAACAAACCACTACCCCTACCCCAAACCTCAGTTGTGGTAAAAAATCTGCTGACTGCTGAGACAATTTAATGCATTCTGTATTATCTGACCTATTGAAGCTCATTAAAAAGCACAGACTACCCTTCAAGCTGACATTTCTATTACCCTCTATAGGGCTTTTCTGGTCATCAAAGGGAAGGTAGGGTAAGCCTAGGCTTCTATCACTGCTAAATAAGCGTGGAAACACAGTTGCATCATATTTGTGCTACAAAGTCTGAAAAGGGCTCCATGGGGCCCTGTAGAATCTTAGTTAAGTTCCCACTCACCTCCCCTTTGTTAGGAAGAGATCTCCAAGCCTTGATAGCTGTCTTGTTTATTTGCTCATAAACCTGAATAGGATATCCTATCTGCTGGTTGGCAAATCTCCCCTGCCCAAGCAGCATATCTCTATCCCAGGCTGGATTTCCATCTCTCTGATTAATGGCTGCTTGCTCAGTGGCATACTCAATCAAGAAAGCTTTCCAGTCTAAGTATTGCCCTGGACTTAAGCAGGCGCAGACCAGGCCACTCCAATCACGCGGAGTCATACAATGTCTGCTTAATGCTTCCACTTGAGCCAATGTAAAAAAAGCGGTAATGCCATAGGTACGAACCGACTCTGCAAGGGATTTAACTACTTTAAAATCAAGCGGTTCCTTATACCTGTTTTCTTGTGGGTCTTGATATACCGGATAGGCAAACTGTAACTCTGTTCTTACTTGTGTCCACATCCCTGGGCAGAAAGATCTCCCTACTTTCAAGGACTGAACAGGCTGATCTATCTGAACGGTTTCTGGGTATGGAGGGGGAGTTGAAGGCGCCGCGGCAACGGCTTTACTTACACCGACCGTCGCCAACGTGGCTGAAAGCGCTGCGGCAACGGTTTCACTTACACCGACTGCCGCCAACGTGTCTTTCTCTTTTACCCTTTTCTTTTCCCTTTTTCTAATAGCAGTCCTCTCCAACTGTTCTATTAGAGCGTGTAGCTCCCCTTCAGAATCCGTGCCCTCTGAGTCCTCAAAATTTCTAAAATCTCTAAGATCGGGATAGAGAAGAACCTTCTTTTTGCTTCCCTTTTCACTGTCTGCCTGCTCAAATCTTTCGCCTTTGTTACTTCCCTTTTCACTGTCTGCCTGCTCAGATCTTTCCCCTTGCAGCAGTTCCAAGACTGATTCTCCCTCCTTGATTGCGTTACAGCATCTCTGATCTTCTAAACAACTCCTCACCATCTTCCAAATCGGTCTTACTCCATGCTTCAGAGTACCTTGCTCCCAAGCAAAATCCAAGTCTCTGCCTAATTTGTCCCAGCAGGATACCGTAAGATTCCCGGACACCGCAAACCACGGAGCCACGGAATCGCATTCATTCAAAAATCTCTCTAGGGTAGACTTCTTAATTTTCAAATTCCTAGCTAAAAGTAGCTCCTGAAGAGCCAGAAAAATTGGATGTGACTCAGACAATCCCATGATTAAAAATTTACTTTTGGTTCGCAGCTTCCCTGCGAAACTTTACCTTTTGTTCGCAACTTCCCGCGAAACTTTACCCTTTGTTCGCAACTTCCCGCGAAACTTTACCATTTGTTCACTATCTCCGCGAAATTTTACCTTTTGTTCACTATCTCCGCGAAACTTTACCTTGTGTTAGCTATTTCCGTGAAACTTTATTGTCCCAATTTATCCCAGGAACTTACCAGCGCGCTGCCCCTGACTGCAGGAGTTCTGAGTCTTTTTTGGTTCCCCGTACGGGCCACCACTTGTCGCGTCCCCCCCAACCAGCAAGGATGACGCAACTTGCAAAAGCTCTTCTCCAGCAGTTTATTCAGGTCCCTTGAAAACAGTCTTCCGAATGCCCTGGGCAGACCCAACCCACAGGCTAAATACTATATGAACAGCCAATCAAGTAAAGCCATGTGGTGCTATCTTAGAGGCCCACGTATGCGGAAGCAAGCCAGATCAGCAGTCTTAGCCAAATATGGACTTGTTTACCACAGAGAGCGCTCACCATCGGGCTGGTGGAAGGCAGAAACCGGCGCCATCTTTAGGGCGTGGCACGTCGCAGCTCTCTACAAGGAAGCCTGCGTTTTAGACAGGATTAAAGAGTACATTCCAGCCAGCAGCAGGAAGAAGACATTCCACCCAGGAGCAGCAGGAAAGAGGACACACACCATGGGTTAGAAAAAAGAACCTCATTCCACATGGCCAGGAACATCAGCATAACATGGAGAATGGCAGTCCAAGGGGACGTATGTATATATGGGGTCATATTTGGGTAATAGAATTAAGAGCTAGCTTAGATGGGCCAAGATTGCTCAACCCAGGCCAAGGCTTGTTAAGATCCACATGGTGTCTGTGTGTACTCAATTATAATGTCTGGGTCAGGATTAGCTGCCGAACCAATTAAATATATTATAAATACTGGTTAAACAATTTAATTAATTATTTCTACAAATGGCAACCAACACAACTTAATATTTTTTTAACATGTCAGCCATATTTCATAACTTTTTTAGTTGATTCTCTTGATCACTAGTTCTTTGTCATATGATGTGTTGCTTAGAGCCCTAAAGTCCTTTTCATCAAATTAAAATTAGCTTTATTTTAAAGTTTAAGTCCAGTCTTCACTTAAGCCTATTTTGTGTGATACTTGCTTAGTGACAGTTCATTGGTTACTACAGAGAATATGAACTCTGAGTTCTAATGGTTGAGGCAACATTGAATTGGCCAGGATTCATAGCTTCTAAATTTACATATTTCATTGCAGAACACACTGTAATTTAACTATATATGTGAGGAGACTGAGAGATTAGGTTTTAAAGTAATTGTCAAAGAGCTCTGAGCTTACAAATAGGAATGTGTAAAATCTGGGTCAACAAGGTGTACTGTGACCTTTATATGATGACATCAAGATAAATTCTAAGGCTCCAGTACAGGGAGAGGTCAGGGGTCATCAGACAAACATTCCCTTGAGCTAGAGTCCTGTTTTTAAAAGCCCCCTAAAGAACAGAGTAGACTAGGTGCCTCAGTAAGATCATCTATGGGGTTACTGCCAAGGAGATTAAGGGAAACAGGGGTACAGAATATGAGTTTTCTGAGGTAATTCAAAGAGTCTTTAAGTCCCTATGAATCCAAGTTCCATATTTTCCTCTCTTTGATAGAAAGGACTTTTGACTGAGAATATCTATGTCCACTATCTAAAATATTCTACTTAGCTGGCAACCTGATACTTGGCAAGAGTAAGTAGTCACTCACTAGAGTCACTGATCCATCAGTGAGAATCTTCTGTCTTCCAACTCTAGTTCAGAGTGTGAATATTGATACAGAGGACAGGAAGAAAGAGGTCTAAACAATGGTAGTAGATGAGCAGGGCCTTGACAGGTCTGGATGGTAAAGGAGGCATAGCCTACCCTGACAGTCAGCATTCAGAGGGAGGAGCCAAAATATAAACAGTGGGAATAGTAATGAGTGGATGAATTGTAGTCTCCAAATGCTCCATACCCTGGACTCTAACCCCATGCTATCCTTTCTGCTTCTCTCTTCTGGAACTGGAAGCCACCACAGAAGAGTACCCTGAGGCTTATAAGGTCTGGGAGCATACAGTAGTGTGTCACAGTGGGAGTACTCCAAGTGACCTGCAAGCCACATATACGTGGTGCTTTTTAAATAAAATGGACCTCAGACTGTATTAAAAAGTAACTCATCTTTGAGATATTTATAAAAATATGACAGAGGAAACTAATGGAGAAGATCAAAAATATATTTGACAAATACTAAGGGAAGCAAGTGAACCTGAAAATGTTATTGACATGCAGCTCCTGGGAAGGGTTGGGCAACAGATCATAATGAGAAGGGAAAATACTATGAAGATAAAGTATGTGAATTTTGGAACTAAGTGATGGGGTGATGTCATGCATTCTTAATGTTAATTAATTGGTCCTGCCTGCTGTCTGTTACTTTGTTTTCTAATCATTGTCTCTGATTGGTTGACTAAATACTGAGGCCTTAGATTGGGTAAAGACAGAGGTAGGCAGGACTAAGGTGCAGGCTTCTGAAGCAGAAAGCATCTTGGGTAGACAAAACCTCTAGTAAAAAAAGAAAAAAAAAAAAACATGAGCAGGGAGAACACATGTCATGGGTTAGAGAAAAGAACACCATTCCACGGAGCTTAAAACATCAGCATGGCATGGAAAATAACAGTCCAAGGGCACATACGTATATATGGGGCTTTATTCAGGGATAGAATTATGAGCTAACTTGGGCTAATATTGCTCAATCCAGGCTTGTTAAAATCTATCGGGTGAAAGTCATGAAGTTAAGTATTAACACCACTGGCCCATTAATGATAATCTAAATATTGGTAAATAATTATTTTTTTTCTCCAACTAAGTAATGTTTTACTGGGGAAGGGAAAAAAATCTCTGTCAAATACAAGCTTAAGGAAAAGAATTTTCAGTCCTTCAAGTAGTAAAAATGAATCACTCAGAAGACAAGAAGAACAGGAATAAAAAGCACTGTAATTCCTATATTCTCAAATGAATATTTCAACCAGGTGAGTGAGGACTAACCAAGTAAATGGCCTTGCCTTTCTGTTGTCTCTGAAATAATGGTTTGTTTGTGTTACCTTGAAGGTCTTGAAAAGAGAGACTTAAAAAGAGGGGCTATGCTAATTTTAGTTATCCCCTCCCCCTTTTGGTGACATCTAGCTTTGAACTTTGCATGGGAAATGGAACCAGGAACTAATTTTTAAAGTAGGAGAAGCTGCCCCAGTGGGAGGGTTCAGTGAGTAAAGGCTTTTGCCAGTAAGCCTGAGACCAATTCCCAGAACCCACGCAGTAGGAGAGAGAGGTGACTCCTGCATGGTGTCCCCTCACTTCCGTATTTATGACCTCTCTCTGTGTCTCAGTCTCTCTGTCTCTGTCTCTCTCTTTCACACACACACAGGAGTTAGAATGCTAATACTAATTGGATTCCAGTGTTATATGTGATGTGATATCTAACACAGCAATGAAAGACATGAAGAAAGTCTTTCGTTATGACAGATCCTTTACAACAGGGGGCCCAGCAGACCATGTTGGGCCACAGGAGGAAACTAGGGTTGGTCAGGAGGAAGAAGGGAGGAAAAAAGAGGGGCAAGAACCTCTGTTCTGTTTTTCATGGAAAATGTGATGGAGACAAGATAGTCAAACCTAGAACTAGCGGTCTGAGTAATTTTGGAGACTCTGCAGCATAAACTTGACCTAGGTCAACTAGTATCTGCGCCTGGGGTTATTAGAGCAGAGCAGATCAGATAGACAGACAGACAGACAGACAGATAGTCAGTCAGACAGTCAGATAGAGAATGAATAAACCAGATGGAGAGTGTAGTTGAGTGTATTAGGTATTGGGTTGCCTGGTTTGAGAGTCACAGGTATGGTTGGTGTTCCTTCCCCAGCACTGGACGCCTAAGGCCTCATGCTTACTAGGCAAGAACTCTACTATGGAGTAAGGCCATAGCCCTTGGAGTTCTCCACTGTCTCTAGAGCTTGGCGATCACTAGGAGGGAAATTTTCTCCATATCAGAACTCAAAACCTCAGTAAAAAATGTGATGATGAATATACCTACAGTAGCCTTTCTCACCAATGGCTTTTCTCCTCCTTAGTTCTCACAAGCTATGTGGTTGAGACAGTTCTAGTTTTTCATGTACTTCTACAGGATTTGGCAAGTTGGTAAGTTTATTTCTCTTCTTATGTTTATATTAGGATCACGTGGGAGAATGTGTACAAAATACTGCTGCTGGAGTCTCATACAAATATACTTAGAGTAGAGACTGGTACTGGGTTCTAAGACTATACCAACATGTCATCAGAATAGAGAAACACTACCTAGGTATTGAAGACAGAGCTGCTAGTTGGAAGAAAAGGTCATGATAATTTTTAAGTGTTGACATTAACTCTAAGACAGAGTGAAAGGTAGTGATTATTAACAAAGATGATAAGCATTTAAGAGCATTTATTTGCTTAGTATTTTAAATTAAGCTTAGTGACATTAAAGGGTCAGCTATTTTGTAACTAATATAATATATTGTTATATTAAATGTGTTTCATTAAGTTAATCTTCATTGATTTATTTTTTGCATTGCAAGCACTTACTGGGTCATCAGAGTGGATTTTTTAAATGTCTAAATCATATGAAAGAACTCAGAACAACCAGAAGAAAAATGCTAATGAAATGTTGGAGTTGAGAGTTCAAATAGTTTTTGAGATGGAAATGACATTCCAAGATGAAAATAGATGGAAAATATTAAAAACAAAAAGAAAAACACCAATTGGAAATAAGAAGGGGAGGAAAATAGTCGGAATAATGAAGCAAAGTACTGGATTCACAAAACATGTGAAATCAATGAAGACAGGGAATACATAGAGGATATGAGTTATAGCCAGGAACATTGCAAGATATTGAGGGCAAGTGTTAAACCCTTCAAATAATACATCAACAGCTATTCTGATGAAGAGGTTTCTTTCACTCAGCCTGCCGTTGGAACCCATCTTCCATTATAAGACCTGCACACAGCTGAATATAAGCTGAGGAATATGAAACCCACAGGAAGGGAAGTCCAAATGGTGTTCTCACCAGGGACTGAGACTACATAGTCACCAGTAGATCTTCAGAACAGAATTACTGGTCTTTTGAAAATGTGTTTGTCAATTGTGTTTGTAAAGAAATGTAACAAGATGATTTAGATTTGCTATTGTTTTATAAATATTGATTGGTAGCTGAAGAGCTGTTTAAATCCTGCATGTTATAGTGGCTGGAGTTAGTTGGTAATTTTGCTTGCTTACTTGTTTGCCTGATTCATCCAGTAGATTGTAAGTTTGACCAGAGCACAGATAATATGTTTTTTTTTTTCACAATGCTACCCTTCATTTGTGCTGTATTATCTGACATGGTAGATGCTCAGTAGAAGTGATCTGTGGCATGATGCCATCATAACATGCAAGACTGGAGCATTATACAACTAGAGGGAAAGAAGGAAACTGTGACAAACTTGAAAGGTCTGTGTTGATTCCATTGATCCAAACTGGAGATTATGGGATAGAACTTTGAAGTAGGTGATAAATGAGATGGCCTTGCAATTTTCCCCAAGCAGCAAGTGGGAATACACATAACTTTCGTCATGTGGGCCGATTGTCATGGTGTCCTTAGAATTGGGCACACAATGGAATGTCTGTGTCTTTGATTTTCCAACTTTTGCTCTATCCATTTCTTCTCTCTTTTGGGATTCTCTTAATCCAGGCTCTCTGGAAGATGTCACTGTGACAATCTCCAGGTGTATGTACATATTTTTGGTTTGTTTCTCCTTGTCAATTCTAGAGCATCATTGCTACTTTAATATTCTTTTCAAAGCCCCAAAGCATCATAATTCCAAAACACACCCATTGAGTTAATTGTACATGTATTTTATTTTATATTATTTCTTCTTTAAGGTACATAGACTCTTCTCTCTCTAAAGAAATGTGCCCTTTTCTCTAAGGATAGTTTATGTTTTGCTATTCTGAGACTTGTCAAGGTTTACTTTTTGTTTGTCCAGTAAAAAGCAGGGGACTGCTATGAACTACTGAGAGAATTGAGGACTGTAGCAATCTTACTAACAAAGGTTTTTACAAAACTGTGTTTTTATGTAGTTATAAAGTTGCTCAAGGATTCCATATTAATTCCATAATTGTATGGATGCTTCATATTTTCTAAAATATTTTATTTCTGTTTAAAAACAGGAACCTCAAGTGAAAGAAACACAGTACTGTAGTGGGGAAAAGGAAAGAAAATGGAAAGGTGGAAAGCTTGCAGGCAAGAAAGAAGGGAAGAAAAGCAAGCAAGTAGGAAAAAGATTAAAAATAAGAAAAGAGAAAGGAAAAGAAAGAAAGGAAGAAATAAAGAAGAATGGAAAGAAAGAAGGAATAAAAAAGAAAGGAAGAGAGAGAGACAGAGAGACAGAGACAGAGAGAGAGAGAGAGAGAGAGAGAGAGAGAGAGAGAGAGAAAGGTAGAAAAAGTTGAGAGAGGAAAGAAATGGAAGTCCGTGTGTGTTTTAGTGAAATGATCTGGCCTACCTGGAGTCTGGAATTCTCTGCGTCCAGGCTTTGGTCTTACAGGTTTAAAGTTCAGACCCACAAAGCATTGGCAGCTACAGAGCCAAGGTCATTACAGACTTAGCATTTCCTAGTGGGCCATGGCTTAGCGAAAATGGTGAAAGACATGGGAGAGTCATTAGTGTTTTTCACATGACTTCATTCTCCCTTCTGCAAGAGCATTATGCAGGCAGTCTTGTTATGCAGCCTGTAGGTGAAGAAACATGGCTCTGAGAAGCAGAGTCACAGTACTGATGACCACCTTGACCTTTTTGCTCCAGCCTGCTGAGACAGAGTACCATGCGTTTATTGTCTAGAGGTGAGCAGCAAGGACATCAGATGGTATAGAGTCATCATGAGCTGTGGCACCCAGGTTCAGGAAAGCTGTACTGGGTAGATGGAGGCTCATCCACATGTGCCTACCATGTGTATGCCATAGCTGAACTCTCTATAGAGGCACCCATCTTGGATATCATAGAATGAGACCCCGTTGAACAGCAGACCACATCATGGAGGGTATACTGCTTCTGATTGGTCCTAGGATGGACCTGAGGTCTTCACAGTGACTCTTGTTATCTCTAATGCATTTCCAACACATCTCACACTTGTGCCTGAAGCTCTATTTTTTGTTTTGTTTTGTTTTGTTTTTTTTTTTTTTTTGAGACAGGGTTTCTCTGTGTAACTGCTCTGGCAGGTCTGCACTCACTCTGTAAACCAGGCTGGCCTGCACTCACTCTGTAGGCCAGGCTGGCCCAAACTCACAGAGATCTGCCTGCCTCTGCCTCCGAGTGCTGGGATTAAAGGCGTGCGCCACCACACCCAGCCCACAGTTGTGCTTGAGAGCATGGGGTAAGAATGGTGAGGAGAGCCAGGCCAGATCCAGGAAGCCTGGAGAACTATCCTGCAAAGTCTGTTGGCAGCCTCAGTCTTTAATTCCATGTCCCTAACTTTCTCATCTTTGCTCTAAATCACAACGCCCTTTCTATTTACTGAGGACAAAGAACAAGAAACATCCTGGCCATCCTCCAGATAGCTTTCACTCATCAATGAATGCTTTTACTAACTTTAAAGTTTTAAAGACCTAGCCTGTGTTCTGTGTTGTCATTGATTTGTTAATTCATACTTACAACCTCCCTCATTTTGCTCAGGGTTACAATATATTCACTTGAAAAACTAATTTCTCTTGCTTCCTTTAGAGAGGGTACATCTGTTTTGGTCAAGAAGTGTAAGCTGAACTCAGTTTGTCGTGTTCTGAAGGAAGTTATTTCCAGACGTAAAGGGCCAGATGTGAGAAGCCTTTTGCCTTTGATCCTTTCTATTTTTTTTCCTTAACTGAGGTCATGGCTAAACCCATGTGGTACAACAGCAATCCTACAAACACAAAGATGAAAGAGACACTGTAGAGTCACCAAGTGGATAGATAGAAGCTGCTTGGACCAGATGGCCTCAGAGAGATACTACAGCATCCTTGGGTTACATCCTCCTGGATTGGTTCTTGCAAATTCTACTTGTGGTTTTTGAGTTTCTGTTATTGAAGGCCAAATATAATTGCAAATGCTACCTCTAGTAAATTGTTCAGAGACAGGAACAGAGAGGGCCCTTAAGATTGGAACCATAGGAATCTTGAGTCCTGTTGAAACTGGTTAAGGCATAGATACACCTAGAAACAGATTCTTGAATAAGAAACCATTTAAAGTAAGGTGAGTTTTTTTTTTTTTTCAAGAAAGCTGCCAGAATCTATGCAAGAGCAGTTTGCAACTACATTTCAGGAGTGTGCCTGCACAATGTCAGCATGGTCTGTCAATGGCCTTTGAACCTTACAAGTTACAAAACTCTCTTATAAGGAACATAACCCATGGAGAATAAAAGCATGAGTATGAAGAAGCATGCTGACTCTCCATACTGCACAAGAATACCTCTAACCCTCACATCTTTCTCGGCCCCCTTATAGCATTGTTTCCCCACCTTCCTATAAACTCTCCCTCATCCTTCAAATGAGGGAGGCAGATTTGACTCTTTCTAAATCTAGCTCTTGCTTTTCTGAAAACCAACCTCACAACAAAGCTCCACCATTTTACACAAACTGCTCTAGTATTGGCTTCATTATGCACTGGGTAGCCTGTCGTGGCTCCAGATCAGGTGAGGCAATGTTGTGAAGTTGGTGAGTATGTAACACAAAATTTTTTATTTATCACACATATATTAATACTTACCAATCACCTATAAAGTTCCTAAATTCTAAAACCCAAACCCTAATTCTAAAATTTATAATCTGAGAATATGTTAATGCCTAAGATACTTTAATATCTGTAAAAAACAAACACTTAACATTAACCTAGAGTTCTTATAAGGATATTATTCTTAATTTTCTTGGCATGGATCCGTATGGGTGGCTGGTTTTCAATAAGTCTTTCAATCTTAAAGTCTGTGAATCTTATTTGTCAGATCTTAAGGCCAGTTCATAAATTTAATGTGTTCTGACCATTGAGATAGGCAGTTTTTAATTTGTCAAGAATTGCCTCTGCAGTCCTAGGGCCCAATTATTTACAAGAATAAAAGTTCCAAATTTCCCACTCACTGTTCCAATGCTCTGGGGCTCTGAGGGGAGATATTTCTCTGTTCCAGGGTTCTAGAGCACTAGGAGGGTCTACCTTTACTTTCTCCACTAGTGTGGATTCTAGGAAGGTCGGTGCAAACCAGTGATGTATTGCAGCATGGTGAGGTCTCTCGGCATGTGTTGGCAGAGGAAGATGAGGAGAAGGGCCAGGTAGAGGCTGTGTGGGGTTCCAATTTAAATACCTTGTGTCGTAATGTGTTATAATGCTCTCGGCTGTGAATTCTGTCATTTCATTGCCGTAATCCCTGGTGGGCTTTCCAAGGCATGCTTCCACAACAGTTCATCCTGTAGTTCCATGATCAATGACATCATCTGCTCTTGGTGGGCTTTCAAGGCACACCCTTCAATGGTAATCATGTCTGGACATAATTGGTTCTGCCCATATTTTTTTTATCTGAGATTGCAAGCTTCTGCTAATCCAACATCTTTGTGCTGCTAAATGCTATATTAATTTCACTAACCCTACCACACGAGTGTTCTAGTTATCTATTGCTTTGCAACAAAGTACTCGAACTCCATGGAAGAATAGAACAGTGGAATTTTCTTGGTCACAAATTCTCAAAGGGCACAAGGAAGAGCAGGCCAGGCTTTCTGAGAACATAAAGGTTCAGAGGTGGAATGTGTCTGTGAGACTGTGGACTGCACATATGTAATAGTTTACCCATTTAAAAGCTGGAGGTGGATGTTTGCTGTCAGTATGGCCTCAGCTGGGGAGGCAGCCAGAATGTTGAGATATAGTCTTTTTATGCCAGTTCTCCAACTTTCCCAATGTGCTGCCTGTCTTCCAGTGCCAAATATAAGCATTTCTAAGGACCTAGCTTTGGAAATCACAATATGTCATTTACATCACAGTCACCAGTCTGCCCATCTGTTTGGATGCAGATAGTGGATTCCTGCCTCTTGATAGGAGTAGAACAGGTGAAATCTGAGGCTATGATATGGTCATCCTGAAAATCAGTCACCCCATGTCCTCCCTAGGAGTATCAAGTTGTCTTTCAGTTGCTTTGGAGGAGAATGTAGAGACAATAAAACTGTGTATACATCATCTCTTCATATTTTGAGGGTTTCTTTTTCAGTCAGACATGCTTGGGAAATGATTTACGATATTAATGCATGCAGCTTTCTTTTACTGAGATGTTCCTGTGAGCCAGGCAGCTCTTCACATGCACTGTTGCTTTCAGTCTTCTCAGTATCTGTGAGGTAAGAGCAGCTAGTCCCAGTCGAGGATCCAGACTCTGTAAGTGCCACAGCATTTCCCAGCACTCCTCTGAATCTAGAATTCTGTTTCACTTACAGCCTCTGGAAATGGTCTGTCCTATTTCTGTCCACAGCTGCCTTCCTCACTACACCTTGTCTGGCACCAACACAAATGGTCTGTAAACCCCTTCATTTCTTCATTCATTGGATCGGCATTACTGTTTCTGGTTCTAATATCTGCTATTAGAGTTCTGCATTGTTTTCTATGGGAAATCAGTACTCAAATGATTCTACCTTGGAAATCACTGTGCTGGCTTTTCTCTTCCTCTCCAGAGGTATGGTTTAGACACAACTGGCTGGCAAGGGCAACTTCTGTTTGGATCTTTACAATCTGTTGGGTTTTTTTTTTTGATTACTTACATAGATGACAAATTTCAGGGCTGGGAAAATGACTCAGCTGTTGAGAATAGTTGTTGATCTTTCAAAGCACCTGAGTTTGATTCCTAGAACCCATGTGACAGGTCAACGTAATCTGTAGCTCTGGCCCCTGGGAGTCTGGTGCTACTACTTGACTTTTAGGGCACCAGGCCACAAACATGTGGTGCATAGACATACATGCAGGCAAAACATGTGTGTATACACACACACATACATTTTGAAAGATAAATCTCTTCCAGGCAAACATACAGTATTGGTATAAAACAGCAGTGTAGTCTTAAGAAGCAGAATGTTAGAATGTCACTTAAGGCAGTGTTTCTGAAACTTTTTGGCTTAACCTGGAGATTTTGCTTAGGTGGAGTTTCAAGTGCATATGTCTGCTCATTGCGTGGACTGCTGTGTTTCCAGCCAGCTATCTGGGGAAGGTTATATGCAGATCTTTGACACACATTTTACACTCTAAGCCTCTGGACAGCATCTGTCACCTTCTTAGTCATATTACCTGGGTATTCAAGAGGGTCTTAACCTCCCAGATTTCATTCTAAGAGATCTGGGGCATGGACTAAGCGTTAGGGGAGTGGTCTAGGCGTTAGGATTTTGAAAGCCTCTTCTGGTAACTGAAAAGGGTAGCTGAGGCTGAGAACTACCATCCTGGAGGATCGAGCACATTCAATCATGGAATAACTAATTGTGCACCTACTTTGCTCTAGCTCAATGGTATAATGCTATGGTTAAAGCCATATATAATCAAACAGATTATAAGAGGGAAAACAGAGGCTAAACAGAAAAATAAAAAAGGTACTAATAAAATAAAATGTATTCATTTGATTTGTAGCAAGGATGAGGCTCTGTGCCTAAAATTGTACTTTGAATTAAAAGAAAACTTGAAAGTGTTGATGGTAGGGTGCTATCTATTCTAGATTTTTTTTTTTTATAGCGCAATGTCTATTGTTGTTGTCCTTGTTCAGCTCATGTTTAGGCAGCCATGTTGGTGAGACTTTATGGGTGTAGCCTCTGGCATTACTAGAAGACACAATCTCACAGCAGACTACCCGGTCCTCTGGTTCTTGCAATCTTTCTGCCCTCTCTTCTGCAATGTTCCTTGAGTTTTAGGGTGTAGGAGTGTTTTGCAGATGTTTCCATTGGAATTAGGATCCTAGGCTTTACTCTAAAATATAAATTATAACATTGTTCATATCTCTGATGCAATAACCTCTCTCTGATAATTCCTCTTAATTGGACAGTAATATAGAGGAATAACGCTTTTTACATGTGCAAACACTTTCCTGAGAGCATGTAAGGAGGGAAATAGAAATTCTATTGGAAATAAAAAACTAAGTGAAACTTTATAAACATTCTTGTTGTGAATTCTAGAGGCAAGCCCACACTCAACCTTTGAGTTGTCTGATTCTGGGGACTACACCATGCAAAAGTCTCAATGAATATTTGTGGAATGATTTAACTAAATACTATGATGTTCTAGAATATATATATATGAATAAACACACACACACACACACACACACACACACACACACACACACACACATGCCCATACTGAAATTTGTTAAAAACCAGAATCCTAACAATGTTATTTCAGTATGGTCTCAATGAAATTAACCTGAAGATATTTCTGGAACAATATATTTCCTCTTCCTTCAAATTTGTTCATGAGTGAGGATACTGAGGGAAAATCAACTAAATAAGCATCAAGCGAAGAGAGAAAGAAGGTAGACACCACTGGAAAACATGTGGCATGTTTATTGCCATGTAACAATGTATGTTTCCTGACTCACCATGTTGTTGAGCAGTAAAATTATTCTGTTCATAAACTTTTACCATTCTAGTGAAGGCCCATGTAACTTAAATACTGCTATTTTCTCATAGTAGTCAAGAGAGAGGTTTGTGACTTGAATTCTAGAGCCAAGCCCACACCCAATCTTTGAGTCGCCTGATTGAGATAAAAGCATTTTCATTTTCACTTATACTTTTCAAGGGTATTTTCAATGTTTCCGAACCTCAGGAACAAGAGGGCGTTTTACTGGAATTTTGTTAAGATCTCTCTTGGATCCTCTAAAGGAAGAATTGTTTAGCTAGAAGACAGCAAAGTTAGTCCTATGGAGATGCTGACATGTGCCAACACCCTCTTTAAAACTGTTCTCCCATCAACTCTTTCACTCTTCACAACTCTGCCAAGTAAACATTCTTAGTGTAGCTGTCCATTTTATTCTCAAGAATCTCAGATAAATGCTAACTGATCTATCTCACCCACCCTCATGGCTAGAAAAGCAGGTTTTTGTCCTAACACACCCTTATTTAGAGTTTGTGCTCTCCCTCATAGCAATTCAGTCCCTATTAAGAAGTCATGAATCTTAGACAGACATACCTGTCCTTAAACATTTATATGTGTGGAGAACATTGACAAATTCACAATAAGGCTTAGATGTGACCAATCCCACCAATCGTGGCACACAGAACAAAGGAAAACAAACACAGGGACAAACACTTTTTTCAATCAAAGAAATGAGAGAACTGGAGCTCAGAGACATTCAGGTGCCTGGCTGGGGTCATAGAGTTATTTAGAAGGAAACTCAACACCAGAGCCCTACAATCTAGCTCATGGTATTAGCTCATTAGAGACACCTGCAAATTAACAGCTACAGCACCAGAAATGATTTAACTGTGTTGAGCCATAATCCTGAGGGTTTTTTTTTCGTTTCTTACGTTTCCTTGATCTACATACAAAGATCATGTTCCTGTGTCAACTGGATTTTTCTTCTTAAAAAGACAGTGTGTGTGTGTGTGTGTGTGTGTGTGTATAAGCACACATCTATGTGCCTATTTATATCCACACATACATAAACCCTATATATTTCTTTCATAAAGTATGTGTATCTGGTATTAAAAGAGTTAAGCAAAAAGAAAAAAGAAAAAATGGAACAAAAAAGAAAAAAAGAATAAGAAAACCTCACCGTCCATATAGGGCCTTTTCATTTGCTATAATGATATCAGTTGCAACAAGTCCAAGGCCTGACCTCATTACAAGGGTTTAATTGCATTGTTACACAGTCTCACTTCTCTTTTCTGGCCCCTTTCTTTTTATGACAGCTCTAGAAAGGAATTTCAGCTTGAGGTCAAAGGAAATTAATTACTGCTTTCTTAATCTGGGCTCATCTACATTTAGAAAACTTTGGGCTTTCGACCAGCATGCTCTTGTCTTCTATTTGTATAGACCCAAACTTACAAAAGTAACACCTCAGACCTTCGTTTTTTTTAAAAAAAAGTGCACAGGATCACTTGAATAGCACATATTTAATAAGTGTGGATTGTATCCCAAGAAAGCACCAGGTGGAGGGAGGGAAGTCCCATCATTTAGCAAAGCTAGCAATGCCTTAAAAGTTGAGAATTATCTTGCACAGAAAATTACATTCAATTATTAGACTGAAGGCTATTAAATTGGAGTGTTAATAATGTTAATCTAGTAATGCCAGTGAAAAGAATGATCTAAGATAAAAGGGACATGAGTGGGGTGTATCGATTAGCAATAGAAGAACAATGCTACGGCACCTCAGACACAGCACCTCAGACACGGCCCTCAGGATAGCATCTGCATGTACACTGGGTTTCAGGTTTACTGAGAGGGGATGTTTTTCATTAATGAATTAACACTCAAAAGTGTTCCTTCTTTTCCTTTTGTATTTCTTCTCTGGCCACCGAGGTACCCAGCCAATGGATGGAAAGACTGAAATACTGAGAGCCTAGGCCTTATAGGTTAATAATACCTATCAATTAAAAAATCAGAGTGAATAGTCCCAAAGGCTTCCCTCACTAAAGCTAATCAAGGTACTGGATTGTTTTCTGCTAAGTAGTCTGGAATATTACTTAAGTAATTCATGGATTCTATTCTCAATAAAGGTAACTGGTAGAAAAGAGACATTAGACTCATGTATGCCAAAATGCAAAACAACAAGGAACAAAGCCATGAAATTCTAAGAATGTTTAGGGAGGGAAGAGATTTTTATGTTTTTGTAGAGGTCTGCAGAAGACTCATGAAAGAGGAAACATTTGCCCTGATCATAGAAGGATGGGTACAAAATCCAACACTTATATATAGATGACATAACAAAGAATGAGGAAGTCTGGAAGCTAAGGGACCTGTTTGCTGGCTAGTTCTATGTCAACTAGACAGAAAACTACAATACTCTGATAGGAGTGATACTTCCATAAGGTTGTCTCCAAAAGACTTGGCTATAAGAAAACCCACAGAGTATTTTCTTAATGAGTGACTCACGTGAGAAGGCTAAGCCCAATTTTGGTGGTACAACCATGGGATGGTGGTCCTGGTTTCTATGAGAAAACAGGATGAGGAGGCATGGAGAGCAAGTCAGTAAGCAATGCTCCTCCATGCCTCTGAATCAGCTCCTGGCTCCAGGTTCCTGCCTTGCTTGAGTACCTGTCCTGACTCTCTTATATTAACAATGAAGTGGAAATATAAGCCAAATGAACCCTTTCCTCTCCAAGTTGCTTTGGTAATGGTGTTTCATAATAATAACCTTTAGTAAGACAGCAAGTTTGTGTTCTACCAGATGTTTGGGAAGCACCTTATAAAGCTGAAACTGTGATAAAACAATATTGATAGAGCCATTATTGTGGGAAACTGGATTACAACTAGGGTAAAAAGTGGTCCTTATTTATAACTTGTGCATTGGTGTGAAAAAGAATTCTCAATTTGCCCATGTTACAGCACAGATACAGAATGATAATTTCTGCATTAGGTACTGGAGTGAAGGAAAATCAGATTATATCAAAGGCAGACATTCCAAGAACTTCCCTTCCCAGGCCTTGAAAGACCATTATTTGTGAGATTGAAGTTTATCACCATCTGACTTTCTATGTACTAAGCAATATTCAATAATCATAACACCAAGGTATACAAATCACAATTTTGCTCATATATTCTATTAGAATATTTGGATAAAAAACAGAAGGGTGAATTTCTGTACTACTCCCAAGTAATGATTACAACTAAGTAGAAAATTACAGCTTAATAAAGGAAGATGTGTGGTGTCAGGAAGCAGTCCATGAGAGCCAAAGCAGGGAATGGTAAAGAGAGAGTGTGTAACTGTCAAGATCAAAGCCAGTAGTTTGGCAGCTAATGAATAAGCATTTGCTTTAAATGTGATGGGAAAGCAATAGAGATTTGTAAGGTGGAGAGGAACACAGCTGAGTCATTTTCCTAAATATCATTTTGACTTCTGTGTGGACAGTAGACTCTACAAGGGAAAGATGGAACACACAACCAACTTAGAAGTCTGACTGTGGCCTAGGTTTGAACCAAGCTATTAACAGTGAAGATGGGGAAAGGGGCTGAACTTACAAAATGATCTGAGAGTCAAGTTGAAAAGAACTGGTATGAACTGAAATTAGAATGTGAGAAGAGAGAGAATCAGGTGATTTTTACTTTTTTTGTCCTTAAAACTAAATGAATATTAACAAATATGTGTAAGATTGAGGGCAGCCCAGCTCTAGAGTAAAGTTGAGATGCCTTTTAGACAAGGAAATGGTGTTGCCAGACCAGAAATTGTTGTGAAGACAAGTGTGGCAGAGTAGAAGGAACAACACTAGGTCATAAAGTTGGAACTATATTTCCGTACAGTAGTTAAAAAAAAGGACATGATGCAAGCATCCAGTAGAAGGGCAAATTTAGAAAAGAGCAAGTATTTATTTTTTCTTGCTAGTCATTAATCTTCTTGCCATTATATATCTTTTACCTGTATCACATGTCGAGGAGGCAGGCACTGCTGGTCCTTGCTTAGTATTGAGGCAATGGGGGCTTACAGATATTAAATATACCCATCAGGTAGAAAATAAATGAAATAATGGGGATTAAATTCCAGATGTTTTTCAGTCATAAGCTACTTAACAACTTGGGCTACAGATGAAATGGTTTTGGCCAGGATTGACAGTAGCAAGGAATGAGAGTAAGACTCATGATTGGTGTGGTTAAAGGAAGTGGTTGCTGGAAGCTTCAGTAATTGGAGGAAAAGCAGAAACACTCCAGATGGGGAGAATTTCATTCTTTCCTGAAGATCAAGTTTAGCTTTCACCTACCTTGTCACAATATATATCAACAGTTGAAATGTGCACTATCTATACGGGGATGATATGCCAAATACTCTGACTACAAATTGATGATGCTTGATGAATGGCTCTCCTGATACTCATCTCATAAAAGATCCGGAAACTATTCATTCTGAAGCAGGACTTTAGAAAACTGAAGCAAGGGACGCCTTCTGTCTAGATCAATATCAACTGTTTTAGATGTTTGTAAGGGCATCAAAAACTTTTTAAATTTCTTTAGAAGACATGCCAGACAAGTTCCGGTAGTCCTGGCAAGATCCAGATAAAATCACTTATCTTATTCAGAAAGCATTTATCTTTATTCAGATAAAATCACTTTACATGCTATGTAGCTATTTCCTATGAATTGAAACAATGTTGAGAGGAAAGAGAAAAGCTCCCAAGGCTCCAGAAATAAATACAGCTGCAAGGCTGAGGAAGTTCCTGAAATTCATGGAATTCACAAGGTCTCTATCTAGGAATATAAAAAAGGTAAACTGGGTAAGGGAGATGTTACCACAGAGCTACCTGAACATTGTACAGAGAGCTCTAGCAATGCAGTTTTAATTACCATGATACTTAGTAAGTATTTACTAGCCTGACAAACTTTAAAATGTTCTAAAAAGACACTTGTATCTCTTCATCTGACTATCAGACAATCGAAGCAATGGACCCCAAAGAAATAGGAACTTTGCCAGGAATTTCATACAGAGAGGAGGAAAAGGAAACAGCCACTGGGGAACTTATCTCCCATAAGGAGGTTTCACACAATTCTAACAACTTATCAGATCTCATTACAATATGAGACTGAAACCCAGATAATAAAGGGTCAGTAGTTGACATGACCATACCTTGACCTGAGTCTAATGACTGTACATATCCTTGGTACTCTAAATTTTTTTCATTAATTAATATCTTTGTACATTTTACATTCCAATAGCAGCCCCAATCCCTTCTTTCTTCCCAGTGCTAGCCTCCCACACACTTCATTCTTCCCCTCCCCTTACCAACCCTGATCAAGTTGCATCAGGACAGGCCTTCTCTTAGTCCTGAGGCCAGAGAAGAAAGCCCTGCTAGGGTAGGGAAAGTGATTCAAAGCAGGCAGCAAAGTCCAAGTCAGAGAGAGCCCCTCTCCAATTGTTAGGGGACTCACTTGAAGACCAATCAGCCCATCAGCTTCATATGTGTAGGGGGGGGGGCTAGGTCCAGTCCGTGCATGCACTTTGGTTAGTGGTTCAGTCTCTGTGAGCCTCCATGGGCCCAAGTTTGTAGAAAAAAATATGGCTAATTAAACTATTTAACCAGTATTTATGTATTATATTTAATTGTTCAGTGGTATTAATCCTTAACCTGCCATTATAAATGAATACACACAGACACTGGGTGGGTTTTATCAAGCTTTGGCCTGGGTTGTGCAATCTTAGCCCATCTAAGCTAGCTCATAATTCTATTACCCAAATATAACCCCATATATACATACGTCCCTTTGGACTATTATTCTCCATGTTAAGGTGATGTTCCAGGCCACGTGAAAGGATCTTCTTTAATCTACCCCATGGCTTGTCTTCCTTGTTTGCTCCTGGCTTCTTCTCCAGCGACCTCTTCCCAAGATGCTCTGTATCTCTCTAAAAAGACTGGGAACCTTAGTCCTGCCTACCTCTATCTTTGCCCAATCTCCAGGCCTCAGCATTTATTTAACCAATCAGAGTCAATTAAGTAACAGATAGCAAACAGGACCAATTAACATTTAGAATGCTTAACACCACCCTATTACCAGGTTAGTTGGCTCTGTAGGTCTTTCAGGATGCATATTATGGAAATGGAGGGTTTTGTGGAACTCTTTGTCCCTCTTTCTAATGTGGCCACATTGAGTAAATCCTCTTTTTCTTCTTTTCACTAATTTGGCTCTTTTTGTTGCCTTATTGAGGATTGGTGATAGGATCTGACATGGGGCATAGGTTGTGAACCCCCACATTCCATAACAGAACCACATCACTTCTTTGATTTGTTGTTGGTGCCCTATGTGAGGTGAATAGACAATTATGTCTTTTCAGAAAAAAAAAATCACATAATACATCTTAAACTTTCTGCTTGAGTTGGCTAAGTGTGCAACCACTCTCATTTATTGCATCCTGTCACCTGTCAAATTCCGGATGACCACATTTTATGTACTGGCAACTAAGCTTGATGGTATCCCATCCTATTAATAATGTCTGTGCAGTAAGCATTGAAAGCTGAAAGTTTTGTATCATTTGCACGATTATTTAAACCAGTTTAGTGTGACAACCACTAGTTATACATTGCTATGCAAATTTAATTAATCAAAATAAATAAAATTTAAATGGCTGGCACTTGGAGTCACCATTACAGAGTTAGGTACTCAATTATGAAGTATTTGGACTAAGCAGCCAGGGATCTTTCCACCACTGAAGAATGTTCTAATTGACAGCATGATCATAAAGTGTAGGTGTTAGGATTTTGTTGTTGTTGTTCTGTTTTTTGTTTTTGTGAGCTCATTTGTTCATTTGTTTTTTTATTAATTTATCTTTTCAAGTTACATCTCAATCAAAGTCCCCTCCCTCCTCTTCTCCAGGTCCCACCCTCTCTCCTTCCTTCTTCCCCAACTCCTTCCACACCTCCTCCTAGGATGAGGGTCCTCCACATATCAAACCCCTTTAGTTCATTAGTCATGTGAGAGCTAATAGCTTTTGCTTGTACTATAGTTTGATTTGGCAGCCCAGCTAGGGTAAGGTGTTCCAATAACAAGTAACAGGGTTTGTGACTCTCTGCTGGGTGGAGTTTTTCATAGGATAGTTATACTAGGGTTCCTGTCTGCTTGAATATGTGGATTGTAGGATGGTTGTCCTGTGCTATAAGGCTAATATCCACTTATAGGAGAGTACATATCATGTGTATCTTTCTGGGTCTGAATTCACTCACTTAGGATGAGCTTTTCTACATTTATCCATTTGGTTGAAAATTGTATGATTTCCTTGTTTCTGATAGGTGAGTAGTATTCCATTGTGTAGATGGACCAGGTTTTTTTTTTTTTTTTTTTTTTTTTTGTAGTCCAGTCTTTGGTTGAAGGACATCTGAGTTGTTTCCAGTTTCTGGCTATTATGCTATGAACATTGTTGAGGTGATGTACCTGTAGTTTGGTAGAGAATCTTTTGGGTATATTCCCTGGAGCAGTATAGTTGGGTCTTGAGGTAGAATTATTCCTAATTTTCTGAGATATCATCAGGTTGATTTCAAAAGTGGTTGTACAAATTTGCTCATCCATCAGCAATGGAGGAGTGATCCTCTTTCTCCACATCCTTGCCAGCATGTACTATCTCTTGAGTTTTTTTTTTTTTTTAATCTTAGCCATTCTGACAGGTGTGAGATGGACTCTCACAGTCATTTTGAGTTGCATTTCCCTGATGACCAAGGATATTGAGAATTTCTTCAAGTGCCTCTCGGCCTTTACAGATTCATCTTTTGTGAATTCTTGGTTTAGTTCTGTACCCCATTTTTTTGGTTGGATTATTTGGTTTCTTGGTGTTTAATTTCTTGAGTTCTCCATATATTTTGGATATTAGCCCTCTGTTGGATGTGGGGTTGGTGAAGATCTTTTCCCAATCTGTAGTCTACCATTTTGTCCTAATGACAGTGTTATTTGCCTTACAGAAGACTTTTTTCCTCACAATTCTTTTTTATAATTATTTCAATAAATAAATCTTCCAATAAAATCTTGTTTTATAAATTGTTCAATTCATAACTTTGTTCTTTGGGGTAATAGATCTAAACCCCCTTCTCTCATTTCCAAGCATATACATCTACTTTAATATGACTATATCCTGTTACCATCATTCAGAACAACCTGGGTAGGAGGTTGCCATGCTGAGATGGCAATCACAGTCATCTGAATGACAGGGTTTAATTGACTCAGAAGCAGAATGGAACTCAATGCACATGAAAGGCAGAGTGATAGCACAGAAAGCCAAAATCAGCTACAGCAGTACATCAACATCACAGTAGTGGAAGCTATTGAATCAAACTTTGTTCTTCACTTCACTATCTTGAAGGAGATGAAAAAAATATAAAATTGACACAGCAGTGTGCAAGATGGGAAGGGTGTCACAAAGGTCACCATGTTTTAAAGGTGATTGCCCTGTAATAGTTACTTAAACTGTGTAGCACCTTCCTCCTTGACAGGCCCTTGACCTTTCTCCTGGTTCTAAAACAGTCTTAACAAACAGTAGGGTGTCTGGTTCCAGAAACCTGCTTTTCCACATAGCTAAGCATGATCATTTGCATAATGGTGCCAAGTTAATGCATTGACTGAAAGCCCCAATCATGTCAAATTCATACAAACTTAGTCAATTACAAGCCACCCTAGTATCATCAGTGTAAAAGCTGTATTGTGAAATACTCTTGCACTGAATCAGAATATGAATTGATCTTGACTTAGTCATAGGCTGAGATTTGTAGTAACCAGTTGAGAATTATAAAAAAATGTAAAATAGTAAAACAAAAGTTCATATTCATGACTTTCTAAAATGAGAAGATAACCCTCTCAGAGTATGGCCAGAGACAAAACCATAAAGCAGTCAGTGTCTAGACTCACCAAAAAGGAAACCTACTTGTCAAAAATTAATAAACACATTTGAACAGAAAGCAGAAATATTTTATCAGTAGTTGTTTTCCAGAAAGCCTTCCGATTTATTCTGATATGCAAATGTGTCCTAAAGTGATGACCTAGAAATTGGCAATGGTTGCTTTGAGCAGTTGAATACTGATACTAAAGGAACCAGAAATAATTAGGAAAGAATAACTAACAGGCCATAAGCTGACTGATTGTGTTTTCTCCAGGATTCCTCCTGTGCCACTGCTGCCCCTGCCCAACCATCCAGATTAGACTCACTCTCACCCAAGAAACCATCTCTATGATGCCTTCTGTGGAAATTCTCATCACGTGAGTGGTCTGACCATTTTCTCTGGTGTGGAGCTATCACTCCTCTGAGAACTCTGGATGTCACTCCCATAACACTCATGCCACTATTACACTAATGGTCATTGCTTGTCAGGAGAATCATTACTCTGCCTGGCAAGGTTTACCACTGTAAACAAAAACCAAAACACCAAATCAAACCAAACAAAACAAACAGCCTGATGGTTACCTTTCTACCCTTGTACTATGCATAGCACCTTCTAGCACTACGAAGTTAGCCAGTGAAGATGAGGCTTCCACAGCTCTATTAATGTAATTTCTCCATGTTCTATGATGCAAGTATGTGGAGCCTTCAATAGAGTTTTACCATCAAAATCTGCAGTGTAGCCAGAGTATAATGTACTAGTTTTTTGTCACCTTGCTAGTGTCATCCAAGAAGAGTGAAACTCAATAGAGAAAGTGCTTTCATCAGATTAGCTGGTAGGCAATCCTGCGAGGGGAGCACTTTCTTGATTAATAACTGATGTGGGAGGGCCCAGTCCACTGTAGGAGGTCCTAGGTTGTAGGCTAAGTGAGCAATGGGTTGTATAAGAAAGCAGGCTGAGCAGAAAATGGAAAGTGAATCAGTTAGCAGCATTTGTCCAAAGTCTCTGCTTCAGTCTCAGTTCCACCTTCACATTCCTGCTTTCTGTTCCTCCTGTGATTTTTCTCCATCATGGATGATGATGTAGTCAAATAAACCCCATTCTCCCCAATATGCTTTTAGTCATGGTATTTATCACAGCAATAGAAAGCCTACTAGGACAAGTGACAATGGCCTGTAATGTTTGGGGATTTGATGGGTCCTTACTAACCAAAAATTTGAAAAGAGGTAGCCCATACTTGGCAGTGAAAATTTTACTTCTTGGGAGGGGCATTATTCGTTGTCATAACATAACCAATGTAAATTATTCCAAGTTCTCTGCAAGAGCAGTGCTCTCAATCACTGAACCATTTCTCAAGCCCTAATGTTGAACATTAAATTTTTCCTCAAATATTTCTATTTATTTTTCTCTCCCCTTGCCCCCACAACTTACTATTTAGTTTCCTAATGACCTTCTGGTTGAAAGGTTTGGGCATCTTCCAGTTTCTGATAGAAGTTCAAGATGAGATTCATGCCATCATTCAAAGGTTATCAGGTATGAACATTTCCATGATCCCAAGTCATTGAGAATGTAACCCTTCCTTCCCACCTGGAGGGAGCCAGGCAATCCTTTCCAATAAGCCTATCCAGAAGCACATGCCAGGCAGCTGCCGACTCTGCTCCATTGTTTTCCTCTCCACTCATGAGTCACTCCAGACAATGCCAAAGATCTTTGACGTAAAGTAAACTCTAATAGACTGGTGATTTCTTAGAAAGAGGGCACTAAACAATTTTAAGAAGTTAATAAGAATTTTCTTTTAGGCTAAAAAAGAGGAATTTAATCGACAGTATGGGGCTTTAATAAACCATAAAACAAGCAATGAAACAGAATCCACCAAAGACAGAGTTGGTTTAGGAATCAACTTAGAAATGGACCCAGTTCTTTTCATTTAATTTTCATGTATTTTCTAATCCCTTCACCTAGAGTTTATGATTTTTAACATTTTGAAATTCTTAGAAAACTCTTCTTTACAAGGTAGAGAATTTGATCTCACAATCATTCTTGGATATTGTTGAAAGTGAACAGAGTATATTTCATGAAGCAAAGGAAGGGTACATAAATCACAGTTTTTATTTCTGTTAGAAGCAATGATTTGAAAACAATTATTGCTGCTGGGTATGGTGCCCACACCATTAATCCCAGTACTCAAGAGGCAAAGAAGGAAGATCTCTGAGTTCTTGTCTAGCCTGGTTTACAGACTGAGTTCCAGGACAGCCAGAATTATGTGGAGAAAACTGTCTTGAAAACAAACAAACAAAAATCAAAACAGTTATTGCAAAGCTAAACTTGTCTCATGTAACCTGATCTCAGTCACATTCAAAGTTCAGCATTTTGGAATTGGAACCTGTGGGGAAATTTATTTAAAAACAATAGTAGCAGCAGCGACAACAACAACAACAAAACCCACCACCATCAACAACAAAAACCAACCAACCAAACAAACAAACAAATACAAAATCCAGTAAAACAAAACACTTGTTGTGTATGGAGTCCCAGCACTTAGGAAATGGGGGCAAGAAGATCAGGAGTTCATCCTTGACTATATAAGTAGTTCAAATAGGTCAATCTGAGCTATATGAGACCCTGTTTCAAAATACTGAGAGAGAGAGAGAGAGAGAGAGAGAGAGAGAGAGAGAGAGAGA
>CAJQZJ010019163.1:1744974-1755664 GCA_907164525.1 Lophiomys imhausi | reverse complement strand
AGAGAGAGAGAGAGAGAGAGAGAGAGAGAGAGAGAGAGAGAGAATTCAGATTCCATGATATCGTACTTTAGGCTTGTCAGAATCATTTTAGAATCTCAAACCATTTCAACAAAATGTCCTGTTAAGTAATTTTTAGATTTTATTGGTGAGGAATTATTTGGATATATACCCAGAAGTGATATGGCTGGGTCCAGAGGCAGAGCTATTCCAAGTTTTCTAAGATATCGCCAGACTGACCTCCATAGTGGTTCCACAAGCCTGTACTCCCACCAGCAATGGAGGAGTGTTCCCCTTTCTCCACACCCTCGCCAGCATGTGCTGTCATTTGAGCTTTTGATCTTAGTCATTCTGACAGGTATGAGATGGAATCTCAGAGTCGTCTTGAGTTGCATTTCTCTGATGATTAAGGATGCTGAGCATTTCTTCAAGAGTCTCTGAGCCATTAGGGAGTTTTCCTTTGTGAATTCTCTGTTTAGCTCTGTTCCCCATTTTTTGATTGGATTATTTGGTTTCTTGGCATTTAATTTCTTGAGTTCTTTATAAAATTTTGGATATTAGCCCTCTGTCAGATGTGGTAGTTTCCTCATCTATGCTCATAGCAGCCTTATTTGTAATAGCTAGAACCTGAAAACAACACAGATGTCCCTCAACTGAGGAATGGATTGAAAAACTGTGGTACATTTACACAATGGAATACTACTCAGCTATCAGAAACAATGAAATCTTGCAATTTGCAGCCAAATGGATGGAACTAGAGAAGCTCATCCTGAGTGAGCTAACCCAGACTCAGAAGGATGCACATGGCATCTATTCACTTATAATTGGATTTTAGCCATATAGTACAGGATAATTATACTGCAGCCAATGCACCAAAGGGAACATGAACATAGACTTTGTTGCCTGTCAATGAGACACTTCGCCCTAGTGGTGCTGCCTTGTATGCCCCCAGTGTATGAGGAGGCTCTTGGCCCTCATGTGACTGCTGATCTGCGGCAGGGGACTTTTATGTAAGGACACTCCACTCCAGAGGAGTGGGATGGAAGGGATGGGAGTAGAGGGTGAGAAAGCAGGACTGGGAGGGGTGGAATGAGGAAACTGTGATGGAGATATAACCTGAAGTAATAAATAAATATTAATTTTTTTAGATTTTATTGGATCTAAAGAGATAGCTCATGAAAACCAGTGAATAATTGTGACTTATATAATGTTATACCATAAAAACAGATCTAAAATTGATGTACACACACAATATACTACAAAGAAAAAAGAGAGGCACACAAAGAAATAGTCACCTAAAAAATAGGGAGAACAAGTCCTGGGAAAGATAAAGGTTAGAGAATTGTAAAGATTTCCAAAGTATGGACAATTGTTTGCTTTATTCTGTCCAGTCTTTCACTTCTGATATAATATTGCTGACAAGACAGGAAAGGTTCAAATCATTTCTAAATCAAAATATAAGATCATTTTCAAAGATTCATGTATAAATATGTGAACAGTCAAGTGAATCTTGATAGTATTGGATTGTAGAAGTGTTTGAAAGTCAAGTGTCATATGGAAGACATCAAGAACTTATGAATGGTGGTGTTGTGTATCTTCTTTTAAAAAGAGTACACGTATATATGTAAACATATATATATATATATATATGCATATACATATGAATATATTGGTTCAATAGTGATATGTTGCCCCAACATGTGCTTTATATATTAAAGTATGTCTGGAGGGAGATGGAGTTATGGGTTACAGTGACAGACAGCAGAAAGTGCTGTGGTGGGTTACAATTCAGAAAAGCGTGTATAGTGAGGGACTCAGATGAAGCTGAGGTGACAGTAAATGCATGAAATGGTATATATTATTCTAGAATGCAAAGGAAAATCAAACCAATCCCAAACTGAACCATATATATGTCTGCTGATTTCTGTGTACGTGATTCTGTATAGTTCCTAGGTGGTCCTAGAAGACTACATAGAATGGAAACAATGAAGAGTTAATACCTATAACTTAAATACTTTAAGCTTCTATGAATAACAAAGAGATGGGAATTTGTGACTTGTTAATTAAGTCACAAATTTAATAATACACATATAAAAAGTCTACAACTTAGAAATTAATTGAGAGGGGGGAAAGACTAGAAAGAAACACATTTCAAGAGATGTTTAAGTTCTCTCTTTCTTTATCTTTTTTGTATCTTGATATCTTCAAGTTGGTATGTGTCTTGGGATGCTAATATTAATCACCAGAATATTTCTTTGATAGTAGTAGAAAAAAATAGAGGCTCTTCTAATCAGTGATCTTCTTGATTCATTGAAAGAGACAGTTTCATTCTTATATTAGAAGGGAGGGAGCAGTGTTATGGTTGGTTTTAATGTCAACTTCCCACAAGTTAGAATCACTTGAGTAGAGAGATTCACTGGAAGAATTGTCCTGATTGGTTTCATTGATGGTAGCAGCCCATATTATAAGGATATGCTAGAAGGAAGATCATCTCACTATTTACTTGCTTGATGGAGATGAGACGTCCTATTGTTTTCTACTGATCCATTCACTGTTACCATAACCGGTGTTCAAGCTTTCATTGTGGACTGGGGACCATCAACTCTCCAGGAACTTACCAGGTTTTTGGGCACTGGATTGGGAGTGTTGGGATATGGGCCTTGTAGACTCAGTAGCCCGATGTCACCACCTCAGTGATAGATGCCTAATGTAGTTCTCTTCTGACTACCGAGGCACCAGGTGTTAAGAACTGAGTAAGTACTGGGTTCTCAGCTTCTCCATTAGCCATTTTTATATTCATCCCCTTGGTTCTGTTACTCGAGAGGACCTTGACTAAAACATAGAGCATAGTCAATCATAATTACTGTGTTCAAGGAAATAAAAAGGAAAATTTAACTCAACATGAGAAAATACACTTTTTTTAGAGGAACACAGTCCACATTTATTCAGTTTGTCTGTATTCTGTGCTAGACTGGAAATGTTGGCTAGTACTTAGAAGTATGAAACTAATATTTAAACAAGAGCCCTGACTGTTGGGATATGAAAAACATACATTAAACAATGCCAAGGCAAAGAAGGAACCAGAGAAAACTAAAATATATATTTAGGCATTAATACTAATTAAAAATCAAAGTATAGTAAGTTCAAATTACATGGATTATAGACAAGGTGATACATAGAGAAAATATATATATAGCTAAAAATTTTACATCATCAAATAAATGTTAAAAGTATTTAGCTAGGCATTTAGTTTTAGTTCAAGAAGCTAGAAAATCTACAGTGAAGTAAAAAGAGTGGAAGAACAGAATAAAAACATTGATGAAATAAATTTGCTCACTGAGTCTAATTTTCCAACAGGTTTCACTAACTAGATAAATACAAAAAGAGAAAAAAAAAGACTAAACCTAGGGAAATATTATATGTACACATAATTTCTTAAGTTAGCACATAAACATGAAGTTAGAAGTTTTTGTCCATACTTTGCTGTTGTCCAGCTCACTCCTTACTACACTCACTCATCCCTTCCCTTCTAATTGGACATTTTTCCGAGAAAAAGGTCCTTTCTGCCTTCATTATTGACAATAGAGTCTGCCATTACCTTGTTTTTCTTACCGTGCTTCCTTCATTTCTATTCTTCCCCCTTATAATCTCCTGTCTAGTTTCATTAAGCACACACACATACACACAAACACACACACACATACAAACACACACGCACACACGCACGCACATGCACACACACACACACACACACACACGCAGAGGTGTACCCCCTCTCCTCTTCTCCCTTCTCCCTCTATGTCTGGCTTATTTTATTTAACACAGTGATTTCTACTTTCATCCATTATCTTAAAAACTTTCTTAAACAGTTTCTCTTTATGGCTGAGTAAAATTCTATTATGTGTGTACCCCATAGTCTCTTTTCCATTCATCTATTGATAAACATCTAGACTTGTTCCATTTCTTGTATGTTGTGAATGCTCCAGTGATCAGCATGATGTACAAGGACCCAGGGTAGAACCTGTAAGCTGCTGCTTCATTGATTATAACAGCAAGTGGTATAGCTGAGTCCTATGGCATTTCTGATGTTAGTTTTCTGAAAACTCTCTATATCGACTTCTAGACACTTTCAGATCGCCTTGTGTTGGTGATTTGGTGCTCTCTCCCAGTAACTTCCATAATAACCCCGCCCACTTGTACTCCCACCAACAGTGGCTAAGGGTTCCCCTTTCTCTACCTCCTTTCCGCCAGCAACAATCAGCATCTGTTTTCTTGATGTTAGCCATTCAACAGGGGTGTGTTGGAACCTCAAAGTGGTTTTCACCCATTTCCTCAAGGGCTAAAGATGTTTTTCAAATATTTGTATGTGTTTTGTTTCGCTTTGTTTTTTTTTTTTTTTGAAATCCTGTCTCTACCTCCACACCCTTCCAAAAATGAACAAACACATTGAAAATTAAAACATACATATTTAAGATAAAAGATTTGCACCAGGCATGGTGTCACATGCCTTTAATCCCAGCATTCAGGAGGCAGATGCAGTTGTATCTCCATGAGTTGGAGGCCAGCCTGGTCTAAAAAAAGAGTCCCAGGACAGCCAGGGTTACATAGAGAAACATTATCTCAAAAAACCAAAACCAAACAAACAAGCAAACAAAAAAAACCCAACAATAAACAAACAGAAAATAATGACCAAAAACCAAACACAAAACAAATCAATCAAACAAACAAAAAACATAAAAGAATTCAACAAATGAAATAATGGCTTTGTGGTGGCATATTACTGTAATTCTAACCCTGAGACAGAAATAGCTTGGGTTTAATACTAACTCAGACTATATAGGTTCAGGGCTAGCTGAGAATACATAGTGAGACCATACATCAATGAATCAAAAAAAGTAAAAATAATATGATATATAATGGCAGAAGCATTTGCAGCTCATTTATCAATTCAAAGTATACTAGTTAGAATAATAAAAAAATTCCAGCAATAGAAAATCAAGAACTTTCTAGAAAATTAGCTAAAGGTATACATAACAACATGTGAACAGCAGATAGTGGACATGGGTGTAAAGCTACCCACTGGAGCAATTCATCAGTGCCTATATTACAGAAGACACTGACTCTTTCTACCAGCAGTCTTCAACTACTAATAGCTCAAGGAATTTAGTCCCTCCCCTACTCACAACTCAGCGATGATGGACCCAATCTTGCTTACATTTTGTGTAGGCAACCACAACTGCTGTGAATTCATGAATGTCTTACCTAGAATACAATGTTTCATAGCCCTCTTCCCCTTTGTTCTGCTCTTAGACGCTTTCTGTCCTTCTTGTGAGATGTTCCCTGAGCTTGAAAGAGTGATATATATGTCTTATTGAGGGTTGAGAACATAAAAGTCACTTCTCAGCTGCCATACCTTCATTGACCTAGGTACTGGAAACCTGACTAGGGATGGCAAAGGAATGAAGAAAGAACAGACACAACACAAAGAGCTCTCCACATAGAGAGAGGCTGGGGGTCAGGTAGGAGGCTTGCACTTGGATGAAGTAACATCAACTATACAAAAACTCAAACCCTCAGTGCATTTATTATTTACAACAAAATGAGTAGGAGTTAGCTAGTCTTCCTAAGAGGTCTCTGTAGAGGTCTCAGTCTCAGACGGTAAACACCCGGAAGGAGGAAGCTTCATTTGCAGTTTTTTTTTTTCATTTTTTTTTGTTTATTACTTCAAGTTATATCTCCATCACAGTGCTCTCCTTCCACCCCTTTCAGTTCCACCCTCCCACCTTCTCCTCCCTCTCCCACCCATACCACTCCTCCGATGTGGAGTGTCCCCATATATCAGCCCCTCTCAGTTCAACAGTCATATGATGGCTAAGAGCTTCCTCTTGCAGTGGGGGCTAACATGGTAGCACCCCCTAGGGAAAATAGTACCATTAATAGGTAACAAAGTCTATGTTCCTGATTCTTTTGGTATGTTGCTTGTAGGATAGTTATCCTGTACTATATGGTTAAAATCCATATGCAATTTTCTGAGTCTGGATTAGCTTACTCAGGATGAGCTTTTCTAGTTCTATGCATTTGGCTGCAAATTGCATGATTTCCTTGTTTCTGATAGCCAACAGAGGGCTAATATCCAAAATTTATAAAGAACTCAAGAAATTAAACACTAAGAAACCAAATAATCCAATCAAAAAATGGGAAACAGAGCTAAACCAAGAATTCACAAAGGAGGAACCTCTAATGGCAGTGAAACATTTGAAGAAACACTCAACATCCAAAATAATGATAGAAATGCAACTCAAGATGACTCTGAGATTCCATCTCACACCTATCAGAATGGTTAACATCAAAAACTCAAATGACAGCATATGCTGGCAAGGCTGTGGAGAGAGTGGAACACTCCTCCATTGCTGGAGGGAGTGGCTTGTAGAGCCACTATAGAAATCAGTCTGGTAAAAAACTCATGGAGATGGTTAGATAGTAGAATGTTAAAGTCAGGGGCCAAATATGTATAAACTGGACATTGGGAAGGTATACTGGGCCATTTAACTCTCATAAATGTGGCATATTTATATCTGTTGTTTTGTATAATACTTACTGTTATAAAAGAAGGAACCATCTGTTGGACTGAAAGGGGAAACTTCTGGGGGGAAGAGGATGGAAGGGCGGGATAGGGAGGGGTTTGTGACTGAGATGTAACTTGAAGAAAAAAAAATAAAGTATTTATAAAAAAAATAAAGAAGAAAAAAAAAAGAAATCAGTCTGGTGATATCTTAGAAAACTGGGAATAGCCCTACCTCAAGACCCAGCCATACCACTTCTGGGTATCAACCCAAAGGATTCCTCAACAAACCACAAGGACATATCCTCATCTATGTTCATAGCAGCCTTATTTGTAGCAGCTAGAAACTGGAAACTACCCAGCTATCCTTCAGCTAATGAATGGATAAAAAAAAATGTGGTATATCTACACATTTGCTAGTTTTTGCACATATTGCTCAACCACTCTTAAATACTCACAGTCAAACCAGAGGGAGGCTTTGTCTTTCTGAGACTGACCATATGGGGATGATTTTGAAATCCCATGGTTCTGAGGCATTGGTTTTTGACAATCATACCAGTGTGAAAGCATATGCTTTAATTCAGGATTTCATTTACTCTTTTTTACATTGATGCAAGACTTTGCTGTTCCCCATATTCAGAATCTTTACCAATCATGAGTCTCAATGGAGATTTTCTTTACCCAAACTGTAGGTTAGCCTCAGGAGAACAGGTAAATTTGTTCTAATAAAATAATAATGATCATTGATAATAGAGTTCTTTTTCATATTTTTAAAAATTCTCAAAACTGCTCTAAACACTTTGTATAGGTGAAATCAGTTACCGTCGTAACAACCCAGGAAAGAAAATATTATGATCAAAGTGGGCAAAGCTTCAGCTTCCAAGTGTCTATTACTTCTTTACTAGTAGTTTTGTCATAGCCACCCCCCCACCCTGTGTAGTTTCTTCAACTATTCTAGGAGAATGCTACTGTATCCAGGACATTAATAATTGAAAATGGGACCTAAAAAGAATCAGTAATTCTTTTTTAAAATAATTTCTTTTTTATTTTTTCAAGTTACATCTCAGTCACAATCCCCTCCATACTCCTCCCTCCAGTCCCACCCTTCCACCCTCTTCCCCCTCAACCCCCCATCCTCTACCCTTTTTTTTTTTTAGTTTAAGGTATATCTTTTCCCCCTAACAGCTCCCCCTTTCAGTCCAACAAATGGTTCTTTCTCTTATAACAATAAATACAATACAAAACAACAGAAATAAATAGGCCACAATTGTGAGAGTTATATGGCTTAGCATACATTCCTAATGTCCAGTCCATATGTATTTGGCACCTGACTTTAACATTCTACTATCTAACCATCTCCATGAGTTTAAAGTTCTATATCTATATCTAACTTTAGTATGAAAGCTAACTTGCCTCACAGTTTTAAAAACATCTTCTTAGATCCAGAACACCCTCTTGATTCCTAAACAACTCAAAATTTAACTATGAGACTCTAGCTATCTATTCTTCACCCACCTCAGAGACCTGAGAGGGATAAATATGTCTGATTATATAGGAAGTGCAGGGCCCACAGCTTCCAAAACTAAGAAATGACATACCAGTGGATGCCTGGACAGTTCCCATTTTCTCTCCATACATTTCAGCCTCAATCTTCAGCTGTTTGGTCCCATTTCTCTGACAGACATTGATTGTAGAGCAGGAATTATGAAGGACTTACCTACCCTGTCTTGGCAGAACTAGGCTGTCAACTTATCTGCTTCCAAGTTTTGTCCTTTTTGGACAGAAGTCTGTCTACAGTTGAAGCAAGGGGCTTGTTAAGAGACAAGCAACATTTGCTTATCTAAGTATAAGAGATAGATAGGGCGACTTCAAAAACCTCAAGAGATCTGCAAAATATGGCATTCAAAGATGTTTTCTTAAGATTTTTTTGATATTGAGACATTTCAGCACCTGACAGCACCCCCATTCTACTCCAAGTAGAAGATGAGCATCAAAGAATCTCCAGTGTGAGATGGTTGAATTAGTGGCAAGCCTATCTCTTGGCAAGAATCAGTAGTTCTTATTTGTTGATTTTTGTAATTACGTGGAATTTCACTCAGCATACTTATAATTTCAAGGTACTGAGAAATTCTATAAGCAAATCTGTTTCATTTAAAGCCCAGCATTTCTTAAGGAAAACCATGCCCCCATTCAGATTTTCTTGTTTGTTGTTTCCTCTTTTCCTTGCCTTGTATCTGTCAAACTTATACAGGGTGAACATGTTCTGCTCCCTACATGCAGTTTTGTACTCATCAACATACAATGAAATTATTTTCTATGTCTATTTCTTATGTCAGACTGTAAACTTCCTGAGGATAGAACTGTCTTATTTATTAAGTTATACTTTCAGCTCTGTGTATTGTGACATGAAAACCATGTGAAGATTTTCTGTTTGGCCATGTTCAGGGACATATTTGGACTGCTGTTCCATCTGAAAGGTTTGCATAGAGAATTGATATTGGATCTTGGTAATTAATATTTTAGTGCTTTCCAAGTCATAAATATGAAAGAGACCTATGCAGTCTGTCTTGCCTAACTAACTAACTAACTAACTAACTAACTAACTAACTAACTATATATTATATATTCATATATGATGATGATGATATATATACATATATATATATATACACATCTTATATATATTTTCCCCATAGTGAATTTTTAAGATCAGTGAACATAAGAGTACATATTCTTTTGGATATATGTTTATTGGCTGACCATTCTGTTTCATCTATGGGATATTAGAAGCTCATAGAGAAGAAGGAAGTGGTGATAACATCACTTTCAAGGGAACAGCCATTGATTTTGTGGTCTATAGGCTACACAGTTGGCAATCAAGAAGACCAACCTACTTGTTTATGGTTTAGATCTAGACACTGCAAGTGTGTCTCGAGCTTTGACCAAAGACTGGAAACCTCTTGAAATCTGTGGCTTCAGAGAGCTCACATGGTGGGGAAGTAGGATAGCAGACTTTGTCAAATTGGCTTTGGTTGGAAACTAGGTGACTGAGAGATTTTTATCATCTTGCATTCAAGGATATTATTGAAACCAAAAGTGCCCAAGCCATAAGTTCCAAGATATAAACTAATGATTAGCATTGGCTGATAGCTTCAGTGTTCCAATGTTTTAGCTGTTAAGTTGCTGAACACAGATGACAATAATTCTATAAGGTCATTACAACTGTCAATCCCACCCTAAAGATGATGACACTGAGGTATTAAATGATGATGAGCTCATTGAATCTAACTAGGGTAAAACCATGGTTGGATTTGCTTCTATCATTTATTGTGTGTTTTAAGACAATAATAACTTCTTTTGTTGTGAGTAATGTTACAGCTGTGTAAGACTGGACTAGTATAGGTAGTTTAATGTTATATTTTTCTTGATAGAAATTTGAGTAATGCAGAGATCACCTTTGTGGAGGTGACTGGAAGATTTTCAATTAGAGTGCAGTTGCTGTAAGTGTTAGAAAAGCAAACTGTGAAATTTGGATGACTAGGAAAGCAACCACTTTGTGTGTGTGACTCTTATTCCTTATGGAATGGGAGAGTGTAATGCAGAAATTTAATTTTCAAAATCTCTCCTTAAAAAGAGAAAAAGACAAGAGAATGTCTGAGCTATTGGAAGTCCACTTCACAACAGTGGTTCCTGCTCCCACCCCCACTTCTTCTTTGAGAGTGCTCCTAGAGTATATACAAAGAGTGTGTAAGTTTGGACCATGAGACCCATGTCACACTTCTACCCAAAGCACCTGACTGTGCACTGGCCTATTCACACAAATGAAAGCAGAAACTTTTTAACACAAAAGAAATAAAAAAAGGAGAATTCATATTTACTGTTTGTGTGTGCATATGTGTACATGTTACTGTGCATAGGTACGCATGTATTTGCTGGTGAAAGTGGAGGCCAAAGATCAGCTTTGGGTCTTGGTTACATGGAACTTGTCCTGCTAAGTTACATGGCCAGCTAGCCTTAGGGATCCACCTGACTCTCCCTTCCCAGAGCTGAAAACACAACTACACAATTCCCAGCTCTTTCTTTCTTTCTTTCTTTCTTTCTTTCTTTCTTTCTTTCTTTCTTTCTTTCTTT
>CAJQZJ010019163.1:1600307-1743347 GCA_907164525.1 Lophiomys imhausi | reverse complement strand
TTCCTTCTTTCCTTCCTTCTTTCTTTCTTTCTTTCTTTCTTTCCTTCCTTCTTCCTTCCTTCTTTCTTTCTTTCTTTCTTTTTTTCTTTTTTTCTTTCTTTCTTTCTTTCTTTCTTTTGTCCTTTCTTCTTTCTTTCCTTCCTTCCTTCTTTCCTTCCTTCCTCCTTCCTTCCTTCCCTCCCTCCCTCCCTTCTTCTTTCTTTCCTTCTTTCCTTCCTTCCTCCCTCCCTCCCTCCCTCTTTCTTTCTTTCTTTCTTTCTTTCTTTCTTTCTTTCTTTCTTTCTTTCTTTCTTTCTTTCTTTCTTTCTTTCCTTTTTCCCCATGAGGGTTGTGGGGATGAAGCGCAGGTCCTTACACCTACAGCACAGGAACTTTCCCTGCTGAGTTATCTCCCCAACCCCCGATTGCATCTATTTTACAGACAGTGGTGGTTAGTAATGGAAGAAGCAATCTTTTGACGAAATGTGAAGAGTAGATACTTTGATTATATATTTGGAACAAAACATTTTCATATGTAATGACATAGCAGACAAGTGGACCAAAGCTCAGAGCTATGATGAGTCCTGCTTAAGAGACAGCACTACAGATCCAATGAAGAGGTCTCCAGGCTATCTGTTAGAGCAGTGGGTGTTAGCATCCTTCACAGAGAATATGGAATGTCAGGGTTAAAGCCATTTTTAACATCTGTCGCTGGGCAGGTTTCAAAGCCACAGCACATAGTAGGTGCTCAATTAATATTTTTGCCTGTGTGAATTATTTACTGCCAATAGGTCATGTGATTTCATAGCATCTTCTGAATTACCCATCAGTAGGCTTGCCTGAAGTCTACTAGCAAATACAGCTAAAGAATGTGTTAGTTAGTCATCCCTAGTCCTAATTTTGCCCACCACAGTGCTTGCCTTACTCTGTGAGCAAGCCCACAGATGATCTGGACACTTGAACATGCTGTCTTAAGTACAGTCTGTCTGCCCATGTGAACTCTCTTTGCCTGGGCTGTATCGGTTCTTTTCATGTCCACTCCAGAGGCGTGGGATGGAAGGGAGAGGGGGTAGAGGGTGGGAGGGCGGGACTGGGAGGGGTGGAAGGAGGACACTGTGATGCAGATGTAACCTGAAACAATAAATAAACGTTAAAAAAATAAAACAGAGGTGTACAGACTCTTGCTCCTTAGATTTATCCATATATCTATAGAATCCTAGCAACCCAAAGTATTATCTTTATTCAGAAGAAGTAGAGCACTTTTAAGATTTTATATATATATATATTTCTGAAATGGTCATTTTCCCCCTCAGCTATGCCATTATAGTGATCAGCCAAGCTCTGGCAAGGTAAATACTTTTGGAAAATAAGTGGAAATTTGCTGCAAATCAGTCCCTTTTGTGCATGGCCGCAGGAGCATGTTGAAATGTTTGGACACTAATACCCATTCATTTTCTTGGCTCCATAAATAAAAGCCGCTAGCTCTGTGGCGGCCGTGAAATGGTATTCTTCAGGGCCCAGCAGGAACTCGCATCCTTATTACCACTGCAGGGGGCAGGACAGGCCCAAAATAGCAAGACAACTAAATCAAGACATTTTCAATGTCTAACAAAATGACTGTGTTTTAGAAAGAACCAAAAGGTTGGAAAAAATTGGACAGCTTTTGTCCTTAGTGTAATACCTTTGTTAAAGGGGTTCAGATGGGAAAAAGGAATCTTTTAAAAAAGCATAAGCATATTTCTGAATATCATTTAAATCTCCCAAGATCTTATGAAACTCTAAATTAGAAGCACTGAGGAGTCATCCAGGGACTTCCAGATGAAGATAGATTCCATTTGGGGACCCCCAGATCATGGCTCATAATGGGGCCCTAGAAAGAATGGGACCTTTATTATTATGTGTATAGTTTTGAAGGGGGAGGGAGTTATAGCTTCAGAAAGGAGGTTAGTGGAGCTTTGGAGCTTTAGAAGGAACAGCATCTATTTTGGCCTTAGATGAAGATTTTCTTTTTCTAAATGGGCTAGTAGGTCTGAGTAGATTTTAGCTATTACTATTTCTACCATCTAGGAGAAAAATTAGAGTAAGCATTTTCTTAGTTATAAAGACACTGCATTAAAATGACAAGGAGAGAGAGAGAAGTGTTTAAGAGATATTTTTGGATTTTTTTTTGCCTTGTCAGCTGAGTACTGTTCACCCATTTTGAATAAACAGCAAATCCTTTCTTTTGTCACCCATATATCCCACAAGTTAGTTTCCAGTCTAATAACAATTAGTACTGATTCTTTCTCTTCAGATGATGTAGTGCCGTGTGGCTAACATTACTATAATTAAGTGTGGAAATGTAGCATAAATCTGATATAAACCAGTCATTTTATGAAGTATAACTCCAGAGGTGTTTTTCTTAATGTAAACAGTTGGAGACTCTTGCCAAGTCTTTCAAAGTTAACATGCCAATCCACTCTGATACCCAGGAGCTTTGGATGTTTTTGGTTTTTTTTTGGAAGTTGATAAACAGTTTCCACCAATGTCATCATCAGCCTTTTATGACTCAGACTTTAATGAGAACAATAAACATTACCTTGCCTAATAAAAATTCCAGTATTTCAGAGCTGGCTCAGAGACTGTGAACCACATCTGGTGACAACTGGAGCTAATTAATATCTTTATAGGTGTCTTCCATCCGCTAGAGTTTAAACAGAGATTGTCAGGGGTGCTTACATCAAAGCCCGAGGCAATCAAGGGCTGTTGCTTGCTTTCCAGTCTGAACTGATAACAACTAGACCAATTTTTATAGGTTTGTAAAAGCTGAGTGTAGAGCTGGTTCATGCAGAGAGGCATTTTGCTTCACTATTTAGGCCATTTTGGGCTCCTGTCCCTTTTTTTGTTTGTTTGTTTGTTTCTTTCACATACTAGCTACCCTGACCACTTAGACACAGGGACAAGCAACATGGGAAAAATACCAGAAAGAGGGGTGTGGGAGAGCTACATTTAACTATCCACAAAGCACACAGTGACCCAGACATACTGCATCTTCGCCTGATGATCTTTAAAATTTTTCTCAGTCAAGCATTTGTTTGTGGCACAGATAAGGTTTATCTAACTAGTTCAAGTGAAAATGAAAAAAATAAGCAAGATGAACTAGCTAGTGCAAATGGCGCTAATACATGTTTTGAAGCGTACCAATTGGCCTAGAGCAAAGTCGCGGATCTAGGCTAAACATGCAGGTGGTCGCCCGGCTTCTCTTTCAAAGGTTACCCTACAAAGAGCATGCTAGGCCTATGCTGTCAATATGGGCCAGTACCCCAGGAGCTCAGGACAATCAGAAAATAATGACATCAACCTGACCATGGTTAAGTACATAACATGCTGAAGGTTCACGGGCTCATAGTCTGGAACAATAAAGGAAAAATAAAGAGGCCTGCTTGGCTGGCCTCAGCTGTTATTAGCCATGCTGTGAGCTCAAGGAAAGGTATGATATGGACTGCCATTTCAATTGAGACCAGGTTAATCTCTCAATTGGAGGAGAAGAAAAACAAGAGCAGAAAAGCTGTCCCCAGAATGAAGAGAAAGTGCAAATGACAATATCATTATTTGCATAATCTGCATTTAACCCTTTACCAGGGAAGACCACATTTCCTTCAAATAAGCTTAATTTTCTATAAAAGAGTGGTCAGAGAGCTCTAACACGCCGAAGTCCAGCCAACGAACATATTGTCTAATACCTATTTCCAATGCAGTGCTGAGATTTACAGGTTAGGGAGGAAACCTATAACCACACAGATTAAAAACAGCAGGTGTCTAGTAAGGAAACATCCCTGAGTATCATTTGCCTTTATGGGTGACTTTGAAGAAGTGGGGGTGGCCCTTGCTTCGGCTTCATAGCTCACAGTGTGTTGGAATGATGCAATAGAAATGAGGCTCAACTAAGCCCCACACCAATACAGTTTTCAAATTCTCTTACAAACAAGCTTCAAGCCTGAAAAACTGAATTCCTAATTATATGTTTAAAATTTAAATTCATTCTCTTTAAATGGGCTTGTGACAGCGTGTGGTCCAGAAGTTAAAGGAGATTATGGGGAACATCCGGCAGCAAAAAAGAAAAACAAAAAACTATTTGAAACTAAAATCTTAAAAGAGTGTGTCAAATAAAACTGGAATTTCTCATGAGAAAGAACTGTGTTTTTAGGTCTTAGGACAAATCTGTCCATCCATCCATCCATCCACCCATCCATCCATCCATCTATTCATCCATAGATCATTTATCCATCTGCTCATCCACCCGTTGTCTACCTACCTATCTCTCTGTCTTTCTAGATATCTCATTTGTAATTTAACCCCTAACCATTGTATTCATATATTTAATTTTTGCATAAAATATGAGGACATAGAATTTTGTAAATCTGAAATGCAATTCATATTATTCTCTAGAAAAAGAAACAACCAAAAGAGTCTATTTCAAACTTGTTCCTAGTTCTGAAAAGGAGCCTATATTTAGATTTCAAGGTCATTGTTAATCACATTTATTGATTCTCCTGTTACTCTGGACATACAGAAATGAAAAGCTGAAGGAGGGGCGGCTACCTATAGGTAGTGACATATTTATATCACTATCTGGGGTCATAGTTCCATAGAGACATTGTTTTGAACACCCTTGGGAGGAATATATTTTCCTCATTATTTACTTTTATTATTTACAAAAAGTATGGCAGAGAAAAGCACATTAGAATAGAAATGACATTCGCATTCTCTTAGATTTTAGCTCAAATAGAACAATTATTTGTACCAATTCTATTCCTTTCCAATTGTTTTGCAGTTTTCTTTCTTAAAGAGTCATGATTATACTATGCCATATCTTTTTCCTCAGGTAATAGTGCTGACTCCACTCTCCTAGGGCCTTGGTAAGTATTCTTAATATTCAGTTACATGAAACTTCACTTCCTTAGTTGAATGTTTGGATTGTAGCAAATGCTTTGCTTAAAACTAAATAAAAGTATTATAGAATAGAACGTAGTGAAGTGGTATTAAGGCGTCTCTCCTCTGAACTTAGTACCTTATGCAAATTCTCCCTATAAAAGCAAACTTTGAAGAACAGCCCATCTGGTTATTGAACTGCCTCCCTGTGAATACTCACTTAAAAAGTGAATTCACCTGGACATTCTTAACACTAGCACTTTCCAGTGAGAGAAGAAAATATTACCACAGTTTAAAGACATCTTTAAACACACCTTTAAAGCCTTCTATTGGCAGAAAGTCCCACAGGTAGAAACCAGCAGGTGCCAGGATGCCTCACCTTGCAGAAACAATGTCACCCAACCTGCTGGCCTAGCCGAAGCTCAGGACATTGGTTCACTGCCACAGATGATTCTTTGATGGTTTAATTAGGTGTGTAGGATGGGCGTCTCTTCTGTGGTACACCTAGTCAGCTATGTCTCAGAACTTGGTAGGCATCATAAGGGTTCTACACAGTTTGTCTTGACACAGACCACCAGCTCTTTGGAGTGTGCTGTTTTGGACCTCTTGGTAGTACATGAGAACACAGTGGATGGGGTTGGTGACTATTGTCCTGCTGAAGACTTCATATCTAGAATGTTTCCAATGCATGAAAACAAGTTCCAGGTTACAGAAAGAACACAAGCCATAGGATTTTGGATCCCTAGGAGAGGACTACATACACAAACCAAGTGTGTAGTTTATGAATGGCTGCTGTAGCTCATAAAAGAAGTGATGAGTCTGTGAAAACTTATACATTATGCTTCTGCATTCAGTTTCCGTACCATTATTTATGGCATCAGTTTCTACAAAACCAAATAGTTATGTTTTTCTTTGGCAAGAGTTTGAATGTCTGAGGTGCTTTTGGATATTTAAAATCTCCATGTACCAAGACCAGTGAGCTATTACAATTCATCAAAACAACTTGAACACATACATTTTTCTTTGAGCAAATGTGCCATAGCTCATCAGTTTGGACAGGTCTCCTGAACCAACTCTTTACCAGAGTCTAATAATAGATTTAAAATGTCTAGGATTAGATTCCAGAAAAAAGATGGACAGAAAACCTGGGAAGTATAGAATCAAGAGTATTATTAACATTTCTGGAGAGTAAAGTTCAATCTCTTAAAAATAAGAATTTTGTAAATAGCAAGTTGAAGGTAGAAAAAATGATTTGTAGATTCTCTGTCTAATAACTCAGAGAAAAGAATGCTGGACTAGAATGTTGGAAATGCTTTACAGCAGTCAGTACCTCAGTTTCTTAGGAGGTTAGATGACAGAGCTTTGACTCCTGCCCTTGACAAAGGTTTTAGAAAGATACAGTTTCCTGTCTTGACATTGGTCTGACACAGGACACATTCTTTTTTTTTTCTTTTCTTTTTTTATGTTTATTTATTACTTCGGGTTACATCTCCATCACAGTACCCTCTTTCCACCCCTCCCATCCTCTACCCCCTATTCCTTCCATCCCATTCCTCAGGAGTGGAGTGTCCCTACATATCAGTCCCCCACCCCAGTTCAGCAGTCATATGAGGGCCAAGAGCCTCCTCATACACTGGGGGCCTACAAGGCAGCCCCACTAGGGCAAAGTGTCTCATTGACAAGAAACAAAGTCTATGTTCCTGTTCCCTTTGGTGCATTGGCTGTAGTATAGTTATCCTGTACTATATGGCTAAAATCCAACTATAAGTGAATAGATGCCATGTGCATCCTTCTGAGTCTGGGTTAGCTCACTCAGGATGAGCTTCTCTAGTTCCATCAATTTGGCTGCAAATTGCAGGATTTCATTGTTTCTTATGGCTGTGTAGTATGTCCTTGTGTAGATGTACCACAGTTTTGTTTTTTTTTTTAATTCATTCCTCAGTTGAGGGAATCTGGGTTGTTTCCAGTTTCTAGCTATTACAAATAAGGCTGCTATGAACATAGATGAGGAAACTCCCTGTGGTTTGGTGAGGCATCATTTGGATGCATACCCAGAAGTGGTATGGCTGGATCTTGAGGTAGAGCTATGCAGAACACATTCTTTTTTTTTTTTTTTTTTTTGGTTTTTCGAGTCAGGGTTTCTCTGTGTAACCCTGGCTGTCCAGGACTCACTTTGTAGACCAGGCTGGCCTCAAACTCACAGAGATCCACCTGCCTCTGCCTCCCGAGTGCTGGGATTAGAGGCGTGCGCTACCACGCCCGGCTTTACAGGACACATTCTTAAGGATAGAACCATTCTTCAGCACAGGTGAACACTAAGGACTTGTTGATAAGTGTGTTCTCATGTTATCTCAGACAGTTATTCATAGACCTTTCATTAAGTCTGTGCATTAAAAATAACAGTCTATGGAAATGAAAGAACACAGGCCATTACAAAGAACCTAGAATAAGCCATCTTTTTCAGCTTTCGTCGATTTTATTCTTCACCAGTATTCCTTTACCAAGATACTTTTTCAAGTAAGAAATTGGAAAATTTGGTAAGTGAGTCATCATTTTGTTTCCATGGCAAATAAATATGTTTTGGGAATACAATATATGCTATCTTACATCATGCAAAATTTATGTAAAACCACAATTCTGTGTTGAGGTATAGGTGGCATTCATAGCAACCCCAGCAGTGTGCAGAATTCCAGTTAGAATTCAGAAATGATTCTAAGATTTCTGACTTTGAAACTTTACATTACAAAGTTTCTGGGAGACATGCAAGGAGGGAAGAGGAGAGAGAGAGAGAGAGAGAGAGAGAGAGAGAGAGAGAGAGAGCTCTCACAATAATACATATAAAGTTAGTTTTAAAACTGAGTAGGAAGGAGGATGGGTACTAAATATCCTCCACTAAAGTATTACCTTATTTCTATTACTCTATACACAATCTTAAAAGATTGTCTGCTATTTATTTTTCAAATCTATTAATGAAATTCCTCAGGTTTTATATGAAGGTCTCTTTTTGTCAAGTCTTGCACTGGAAAGATGAAAGTATCTTTACCAATCTGTCTTTTTTGTTTATTTTAAAAATTTTTTTTAAATTTATTTTTGATTATTTTACATTTCTATCCCCATCTCCTTCCTTCCTCTCCTCCCAGTCCCAATCTCCCACCCACTTCCCCCATATGCCCTCCCTCCACCCAGTACCAATCCTCTCTGGCACATCAAACCGCATCAGAAATAATTGCCTCCTCTTCCATCAAGGCAAGATAAGGCAGCTATGCTAGGTAAATGAGCTCCAGAGGGAGGCAACATTGCCTAAGTCCAGGATAGACCCTGTTCCACTTGTAAGGGGATCTACTTGAGGACCAAGCAGCCCATCTGCTTCATATGTGTAATGGACTTAGGACCAGTTCTTTGAATGATGATTCAGTCTCTTTGAGTCTGTTTGTGTCCAAGTTAATTGACTCTGTGGGTCTTCTTGTGGTTTCCTTGTTCTCTTCAGCTCCCTCAAACCTTCACCTAACTTTTTCTCAAGACTCTCGGTTTTTGCCTAAAGCTTGGCAGTGTCTCCATGTCTGTTTCCTTTATCTGCTGGATAAGGCTTCTCAGATAGCAGTAATGTGGGGTTCTTGTACAGATCCCTCTTTTCTATCCACTTCCAGCATCTATTTTATCTCCCCTACTTAGAGGGATTCAAGCATCATCCTCTGAGACCTCCTTGATACTTAGTTTCTTTGGGTTCTGTGGATTGTAGCATGTTGATCCTGTATGTGTTGGTTAATATCCACTTATGATACCATGTGTGTCTTTTTGGGTCTGTGTTAGCTCACTCAGGATGATCTTTTCTGGTTCCATCCATTTGCCTGCAAATTTCATGATATCTTTGTTTCTGATAGCAGAGTAGTATTCTATTGTGTAGATGTACTACAATTTCTTTATCCATTCCACAGTTGAGGGGCACATAGCTTGTTTCCAGTTTCTGCCTATTATGAATAAAGCTGCTATGAACATAGTTGAAGAAATTTCCTTGTGATTTGGTGATGCATATTTGGGGTATATGCCCAAGAGTGGTATAGTTGGGTCTTGAGGTAGGACTATTCTCAATTTTCTTAGAAGGTGCCAGACTGACTTCCACAGTGGTTGTACAAGTCTGCACCTCCACCAGCAATGGAGGAGTGTTCTTCTTCCTCCATATCTTCCCCAGCATGTGCTGTCACTTGAGTTACCACTCTGTCTTTTAATACTCAAGTGAGATTTTTCTTCATGAACTCAATGAATAGGTGGAAATGTGTGTATGGGAGGGAGGCAGAAGGAATGTGCATATCTTACTAAACACATACTATGTCATAGAATCTTTTACATGGTTGTCATAGAGTCTTCACAACACCACCATTTAGGCTGAAACAGACATTCAGAAAGATAAAGTCATTGTCAGAAATCAAAAACTCGGTCACTGAGTTACGATCAGAATGTGTGTGTTCCTTGGCTTTAATGTTCTTACCAAGAATGTATTCCCTGTTAAAAATGACTGTGATATTGCTTGAATTCCAGAGAATAGTAAATCAATAGCATATGAATTTTCTGATTAGATTATCAAACCTTGAATTTATCTAATTGGTACACAGTGACCTTAAGGAGAGTGAATACTGCTTGCTTCTGTATATACTCCAGAATTCTCTTCCACAGCTGTTATCTCAAACCAGGAAACAAATGTGGCTGCTCCTACTGCTACCCCCATGGGTCGAATTCTATATGCCGGTCTGGAACTCACTATGTAACCTAAGCTGATCTCTTTAGCCTAGGAAGATGAAACAATCCTCCTGCCTCATCCACCTGAGTTCTTACAGGTGTGTCACCATGATTGATCTAAAATACACTTTTTGTCATTTGTTTATTTGTTTTATGAAACAAGGTTTCTCTGTGTATCCCTGGCTGTCCTGGAACTCAGAGACTTTCCTGCCTCTGCCTCCTGAGTGCTGGGACTAAGTTTACTCCACCACTGTCAGAATCTTAAACACATTTATGAGGTTAATGTTCTTAAAAATAAAGGCCAAGTAGAACTTAAAACATAAGTGCTATGGTTGGGATATAAATATTTTTAACAAGAAGCCACTGAAACTTAACCTTGCCATCACTTAGTTTTTTTATGTGAGCAGATTTCTGTCTAAGGACAGCTAATATGGTTTTCTTTTTATTATATTTTTATTATTCAAAACAATTTTTAAATTTAAATATATTTTGATTGTGTTCTTTCCCTCCCCCAAGTCCTTCCTGATATCCCCCCAACTTTAAGTTCTTTCTCAAAAACAAAAACCCAGTACAACCATAAACCCCCCCAAAACCAAGAAAACAAACTATAACAATACCAAAACAGAAAAAAACAAAGCACCAAAAAAAAGCCCACCAAATAAAAGCACGTGCACACACACACACACACACACACACACACACACACACACAAAACCCTGAAGAGTCCATTATATGTTGGTCAACTTCTCCTGAACATTAGGCAAGCCCTGGATTGGTTTATATATCCAGTTTCATTCCCTTAGAGAAGACTGGTTTTCCCTCTTCCAGTATGTATAAATGACAATTTAGTTGTTAACTTCTACCCTAGTGGCTAGGTATTCTTTCTTTCTTTCTTTTTTCCTTCCTTCCTTCCTTCCTTCCTTCCTTCCTTCCTTCCTTCCTTTCTTTCAAAAAACAACACAATAAAATAAGAGAAAATAAAACTGTCACATTTAAGTTGGACAGGACAAACCAACAGAAGGAAAAGAGCCCACAACAAGACACAAGAATCAGGACCTACTCATTTGCACACTAAAGAATACCATATAAGAAACTAAATGGGGAGACATAATTTAAAGGCTGAGGACCTAGTGCAGACCTGTGCAGTCCTATGTATGCTGCCTCAGTCTATGTGAGTTGCTAATATGAGTTACAAGGGGAAGAAAACGTCTGAAAGGAAACAAAAGTGACGGACTCTCACTGATTTCCTCTTAAAATCACCATATATATTAGGAATATATTGAGGTCTTTGCCCTAGCCATTGCTTAATCATCAAAACCAGTGAATACATCTAAGCCAGGCACGTGCAGAAGAAGAAAAAAAGTCCATGTTTCTCTTGAGAGCACTGCTTCACCCAGTTCTTCACAGAGCTTTCTGCTGAATTTCCTCCACAGGAAGCCACCTGTAAGAATATGTGACCTTTAGCCTTGGGCTGCTTCGTGCCATCCCCCACAGTCAAGTGGCCAGCAGACACTGTATTCTGTATGTCACTAAGAATCTGTAGATGCTCTGGAGTGCACACCTGTCTATTAGGAATGGCAACCGGACTCTCAAATCATTTTGCGTAGGCTACTGCAAAGTGGTGATGGTAATGACTTTGGAGTGTTTTGTCTTTGACAATAAGCTGGAATCTTGACTATGCAATTGACTGCAACTACATAAATTGCTATTTGGAATGAATCTTAATATATACACTTGTGTATATGAATACAGCTAGCTGCACTTTCCCCATATGATCATGGTTGTTAACATTCTAACCATTTTAAGTGAGCAAATTTGAATAAAATGGCTGCGAAATACATTCCATGTTAACATCAGCAATTTAAAAAGCCCAAGGATTAAAAGTTAATTCCATCCTTTTAATTCAAGGGACATATAAATGGCATTCTTGGTAGAGCCAACTCCTCTTTTATCCGTCCTTTCATGCTGCCTCCTCACTAATTCTTGGTTGTTCAAATGCTACCTACATAATAAAAGCCTTGAGTTAATTTACTAAGATTTTACACCAGTGCAAATGAAAGAAAGGAAAGTGCTAAACAAGGCAATTAGCACTCTGTTTAGTGCACTCCCAAAATAAATGTAGGCAATTTACAATTTGGCAAATGGTACTCTATCCAGATCCAACTCATTTATGCCTAAGGGGGTGGTACAGTTCATTAGGGGGAAAAAGTGTTTATATATATTATGCTATCGAGGCCCAACCCATTTTGTTCCTCAGCAACAGATGTGACTCCTCCCGAGGTTTATTAGTGTTTCTTGCAGAAAAAATGCCAAACTATTATGCTTTCAAATAAATGGTTCAAAAAAGAATGCCTTTTACCACCAAGTCCTAGTAGCCGGCTTTCTAGAAGATGGGGGCGTGGGCAGAAGAGGATTTAAGAAACTTATAGTGAAGGGGTGGAGCTTCTCTCATGGCTGGAAGCATGCATTTCGATCTGATTCCAGTTGCTGGGATCTTCTGGAAGTGTGCACTTGAAGCAGTGCTGACTGTTTCTTAATTGACAAGGAGATTGCTCCAAGCCTTTCATGTTTATTCTTGTAAGCCTCTTATTAGCGCAAAAATAATAGATGCTGTTAATGCGGAAGCACAACCAACATTAATATTTAAGGAGCTCCAATGATAAAGGTTAAACATGTGTTTGTATTGCTTTTAAACAAAGAGCTTTACAAAATAGTTTGGAAACACAAAGATGGTCCAAACTTGGAATCCTTTCATCCCACTTGGAAACTCCCATTCTTTGGGATTTACTCTTTGTTTTACAAAGATGGAGTTCTTACGTACCACACTCACATGTGATTCTCATCTGGAATTAGTGTTCCTGTTGGAAGGGGAATATTTTTTTAATGACATCTACAAAGGGAGGTGCAATAAAACTGACCACTCTTGCATTCTGTTTATTTCTGAATCTGTATAGTTCCATTCAGTAGGGGATTTAAAAAAAAAAAAAAAGACAAGGCAATGTAAAAGCATTCTTTTGTGCCCTCTAGCTGCTAGAAGTACAAACAGAAAATACAATTCTGTCATGATTAAATTCAACCTAATCTAATGTGGGGGTGGGGGACACAATTCCTATGAACTAAATGTCCTTTTTCTATGTATGAGAAAAGATACCCTGGTAAAGAAAACTTTAGCACCCTGGATTCGCTGTGCCTTCATTTTCATGAGACAAAGCCAAGTAATAATTTATGAGGGGCTCTTGGAAAATTAAACTGGGATATCACTGCTGGGGAGCACCTGGCTAATATGATACTCATAGTTTGAACTGGCCATTGCTTAGAGTACTGATCACTGCCTTTCATTTTTAATGGACATGGAGTAGGGATCTCAGTGCAGAGTGACTTTTGTTTGTTTTTAGGAACATTGCGATTACTCTTTGGCATTGGTGAGGAAACTAGGAAGTGTTGCAGCAAGCTGATGAAAATGAACAGGTCCTGGGGGGCTTCCTGGATATGAAAATGTTTATTTGGGGGAGACATTCTTGATACCAGTTGGAGTTACAGTCTTCTGTATCCAGAGGTATAGCTCAAACGTTAAAAATAAACAAACAAACAAACAAACAAATAAATAAATAAATAAATAAATAAATTCGTGTCCTGTGACTGCCTTCCAAAGTGGAGAATGGTTTGCAGAAGTAAATAGATTGCACAGAGGGACCCCCAGCACCCTCACTTTGTTGCACAATTCATGTGTGAGGAGGAAACGTCTCACAACTTGGAGCAAATCAGTTGTTCCAGATTGTGTATGTGAGGGAGCGTGTGCAATTTGCAGAATTCAGACGGAACAACAATGCTACCCAGGTTTCCTAAGAAAATGGTTCCAGAAAGTGCCCTGCCTCCCCTACATCCTGGAGAGAGTGAGTGCTTATGGGGAGGGGTGCCTGGGTGAGAGGAGGAAGTTGAGCTGTTTAATGATTCAAGGGAATCTACGAGAATACTCTCCTCCCTTCCTTCCCTGAAGTGAAGGCGCAGTTCAGAGGCCTCGGCTGAGGAGCCTCGCAGCCATTCCCAGCAATTCCCTGTACGTGGCGGCGGCGAGTTCATCGGAAAGGGCTCAGTCTCAACAGATGTTCTAAGTGGCGCCTCCTGAGCCGCTCTTGTGTGGTGGAGAAATACAGAAATCAAGCTAAATCAAATTAGGCAGTGGAGTAAGAAAATAAAGGTCAGGTCCACCAGCATCCGAGGAGGAAACAGCCCAAGCCAATATGGCCATCTTCAGTCAGGAACTAATTAAGGGCTGATTGTCCTTCTCAGCGAAATCTCAAAAATGCATGGTGGTGAATTATTTAAAACAACAACAAAAAATAATGCAAAAATCCCCACTCTCTGCAGTATGCCAGATGAAAAGATAGGGAGACATAATTTCCAACATAACAGTGCCTCTCGGACACAGAGAGTCCCTAAATCCCCAGCTCTCTTTGTTTTGATTACAATTTTTCATCCTTGAAGGGAGCAGGGAGGAAACTCTAAGCCTGTCTTGTGTTACAGCTCCCTTACCTTTGTCTGCCTATCTCAGCTGGTATTTAATTGGTCAGCAATAGGAGGGAAGTCTCCTTTGAGGTAATGAATATTGACTGTTTATGTTGAAATGTCACTATGAAAAGAAAGCCCAGCACCAAAGAAGGAGAACCCAGTGTGAGAGTCTCAACACAAAGGAGACACCAGGCGCTGAAAAGCAAAGGGGCTGAAATTCAAAGAGCGCTGGAAGCAGAAATGGCCCACATGTGTGGGAATTTTAAGTTAGCAGTTGGCAGGTGAAAAAGTCGTTATTGTTACCTGTTAGAACCAAATGTAATTTCATGTTTCCTCTAAAACGGCCTTGGAGGCCACAATTCATGGAAATGCTTTCATACAGAAACCATGCTCATCTTTCAGGGAGTAATTTCCACTTTGTGAGAATGAGGTAAACCTAACCATTCCCGGTTAAGCAGATTCTAACCGGTAGAACGAGGGGAGAACACGCTGCTATTGTATAGAGACTGCAAGATCCACAGAGCTAGGTCTTGCATTTTCAAACAGATCCATTGGGCTGTTGAGGTTTTTGTGCTGGCAATTAGAGATTTTCAGGTAAACAAGAAAAGAAAAGGAACACATTGTCACAGGCCAAGTGCAGTGTGCTAATGAGCTTTGCTGTGCTGAACATATTATCGGTTAATAATTTGGGACATTGCCCTCAGTGTTTCTTGGTCATTTGAAAGTGTCTGTGAGCTGACAGCTGATACTGGTTCCTTAACCCTCTCTGTCCTGTCCCTTGACCGTTTACATTTGGGATTGTGGGTGAGCTTTGTCTGGTTCACCCATGATGGATTTTTTTTTTTTTCACTTCCTGAATTGGACTTTCCCTTTTTATATTTTCCTCAGATGGTAACCAGCTGGATGTACCATATCAGGTGGAAAATTAAAGAAAAAAGAAAAAAAACCCAACAAAGACTGCCTATGTGATTTTGTGTCACAGGGAGTTTTAACTTTGCCAAGTGTCTAATTTTTAGGAGTCTATCTCCCTCTTTGGGATTTCAAAGTATTTTGTAAGTTAATGGCATCACATGTATTATTCTTCTTGCATATTTATTGTGAAAAAGAAAAGGAATGAACCAAATGTATGACCATGTCACCACTACCACACTCATGAGACATGTAAAGAGACTGGAAAACAGAAATAAGCAGAAAAGCTAGGTCCCGGGTTTGCATAAGTGGGGAGTTGCATTTATTGTTCAATTTTAGTGTTCACAAGTTTCAATTGACATGTTTGAACTCTACCATAACCAGGGCTCCATCATCACAAATTTCTGAGGCAAGAGTTCATTACCCTTTCTCTTTGGATCCAAAACGCAAAGGAGTTTTTTTTTTATTGCATACCATTCAATTATGGTTTTTTAAAAGCCTGATAAATAAAAGATGACATGTGTAGTCACACCCTGGGTCAGGCTGGTACCCTAACCTGCGAGACACACTCACCTACAGTGAACTAACAAGCAGCATGCCCCATGGAGAGCAATACTTCTTCATTAGCAAGCTCCATTTCACCTTTAAAAAACCCCAGGATTCCCGTTTGCATTAAGTGAGATTGAGATGTCTTAGGTCTCCCAATGACATTTAGGAATCTCCCAAGACAAAAAAAAAAAAAAAAAAAAAAGGAAGTCATTACTTTATCAGTTCACCTGCAAAGAAGACACCATTAAAAGAGGGAGCAAAATGAAACCCTGTCAACTTGTTAGGGCCCAAAAGGTAATTCTGCCATCAGCTCTGAAGAGGGAGGGTGATACACAATCCTATCATTACTGACACAAGAGAACCTGCTGGTGTCAAAGGTGCTGTCGCTAGAAAAGTTCAGGTGTTGCTAAATTCATTAACGTGTCATTTTGAAAAGATGTGATGTCATTCTGTTGTCTGTGAGGATAAAAACTGGAGTCCACTTGCTCCTGCCAACACACTATCATCTTAATTTCCTTTGCTCTGCCCCCGTTTGCCATCTGTAAGAGGTTAAGGGCCATGGGCGATGACGTTTTAAAAGGCTACTAATATTTGACATATCATTTCAATCTACCTTTTCATCACCATCTACCAACTAAAATATCCTATGTGTTAAATCAGTGCTACCTCTGATAGTTTGCTTGTATGGATTTTGCTAGTGAGAGTAGTAGAAAGATGGGCCTCTTTTACTGTCTTATTTGATTTCATTTTTAAAGATAAGCACACTCCCTTTTCTGTATGAAAGTATGTGGTCCTATATAATCATAACAAGTTTTGGTAGGAATTAGACATTTAAATATCCTGAGATTGGAGAAATTCTCCTAATCTTCATTGGCAAAGCCTTCCTTGGTTAAATTCCTTTCTTTTAAAATTTTTTAATTTTAGAATATAACTTTAATTTTAATTTATAGAGACTTCTACTACAATGTGAAGCATCGAAATGGATACTGTGCATTTGGAATGGTGAATAGTATTGCTTGACACCTTACTGCATAATCCATATAAAATATTAAAGAAGATATTACAAAGAGAACAAAACATTAATTAAATAAGTAAGTTTTTGAACACCACAAAACACATTTTCCAATAATAACACATTTCTTTTTCTCCAGATATTTGGGATATGTGATGATTTTAAAAGATAAACCATATTCTAATCGTTTAAAATTTGTAACATGATGTATTTTAACAGTATAATAAATGTCTAATCATATTGGTTATCTCATAAAACAGTGAAATTTTATAACTTGATCCAATTCAGTATTTGATTGCTATACTCTTTTTCAGAGAAGGAGATGGTGTGTGTGTAAACCTTCTAGAAAATTTCAGGAGCCACATGGTAAAAATAAAAAATGTCAAATGCCTTCTGTAATAAAACTGCAGACTACCTGCTATTAGAACAGCTTGTGTGCTCTACTGATTTGGCCTCTAATCACTGAGATTTATTTTTCTTATATAAACATGGAACCTAAGAAATATGCCATGCTATAGTTTTCATGTCGTTGATAACTAGGTATCAGAATCCATCACAGAAAGAAAGATAACCTTTAAATGAGATGGTGTGGACATGACACATTCTCTTCTCAGTCATCGTCATGGATTATCAGATTATGTATCTAAACTTCCCATCTAATTCTACCTCCCTCCTGGTACTCAGTTTACTGTGCAGGTAGAAGGACTTTCTTGAGGCGCAGAAAACAGATAGTTTATAAATAGATATTTTACTGAAGGGAAATCTTGCCTTTTCCATTTCCCCATTTTCATTTAAAATTCACTTTCTGCCTTGCACTGCCAAGTCGTCTGCTTTAAAAAGGAATTTTCCTTAGTTCTAAAACCAAAACCAACTAACCAACCAACCAAACAAACAAAAAACAGAACAGAACAGCAAATTTCCAGTCTTTTATATCTAGGCAGTAAGCATATGTGTTAAGCGAATTTGAGATTTAAAACAACCACTAGTGATATGCCTAAGCCCATGTGTGTGCCAGGCCACATTAATGAGTTCCACACCCAGATGCTTTGATGTTTTTATTGTAGTGTTAGATCAAGATGTGATTTCCAGCCCCAATTTTGAGACTTCATTCTGAGATATTGAGTGTTCGTACATCCACTGATGTGCGGGCTTCCCCCTTCCCCCCCCTCCCCGCCCCCCGCGTGCAGGAGGTGCAGAACATATCACAACGTGAGCTGGAGGGAGTCACAGTAAGCATCTGTTGTGGGAACCAGGGCCGGCAGGGCTTGCCTTCATTGATATATGGAGCACTTAACCTAGTGAGAAGCTCAGAGGTGGCGGGAAGGCTCCCCCTGGACGAGTTTTTCAAGTTGATCTGGTGGTTGCATTGTGGACTCTCAGGGAAATAGGCAGGGGGCACACACTCTGGACTTTCACTTGCAGGGAGAAAGAAAATCAATCTTTCGTGCCCCAAAGATGGGAGTGCTGAAGCAGAAAGTCACGGAGGCATTGGAGCCTTGTAAGGAAGCCTCTCAGGAAATGGCTTTTAGGCTTCTAGCAAGAACCTGGACTGCATCACAGCCCTCATGAGATGCAGGGGAGTTCACATATAAACAGAAAGGGTGTTTATGGGCCTTGCCCCGAGATGCTGTGTTTTCTTTGATCAAGAGGGATGAAAAACCAACTGAAATTGTGGCTGTATCTGTGAGTTGGAAAAATAAATATAACTGAAATGTTCTATTCTTCACCAGAGTGGAGTCTGCATCTTATTTAGAAAAAAGAAATCATGCACAGATTAATCTCCATAATTTTCTATAAGGGCTGTTGTAGCTCTTTTAATAAGTACCCAACACTCCAAGCATATTCTTTGGTTTGGTTTAAAATCTCATATTTGATATTAAGGCTTGTTCTTAGCGATGCCTTTCAAACTGAAGATTACATACAAAACATTCTGTAGTTAAAATCATTTGAAAATATTCTATATTACCCACTCTCATGTACTCAGTAGCTGAACTGCTGCTACTTGGGAAGACACTGCGTGTATTGAAAGGAACCATTTTAATGAAGTAGTCATTCCAAGACCACGAATAAAGCGCAGTAGAGCTTGCCATGGTAGCATTCAATGTAAAGCAATGCTGGCCTTGGTGCCGAATTCTTTGCCCTTTGAAAGCCCCACCGTTGTTCAGCAAGCACCCATTCGTGACACCAGAAGATCTAGATGGGGCACCTGGCTGTCCCAGAGCTCTCTGGTTTGGGTACAGGCACCTTATGTTCCTTTGTCACTGTTCAAATAAAATGAACCATAGGTTGTTTTTTTTTTGTTTTGTTTTGTTTTGTTTTTTTTAAACAGTCCCACTGGCCTCAACTCTACACTGCAAAGGGGTTTGTTCAGGCAATGAAAAGAGGTGATGATCTTTTTGGTTTGTTTTCTTCACTAAACTAAGAATTTTCAAAATTCTTTCATTTGCTCAGTTGCTTTGCATTAAGAAGGACAGGTGTGAGAAAAATTATGTTTTCACATTCTCTTTCCTTCTTATAAACTATTTCTGTTGTGTTAACTTAAAAGTAGCAGGAACATATTTTCTGATGGTATAAGGAGAATGCCCCCACCATATCACACACACACACACACGCACACACAGACACACAGACACACACACACACACACAGACACACACACACACACACATCCCTACTTTAGCAGGATAGAAAATTTAACTGTATCTTTGGAAAGTACTTTTTCACCCACTACAATACTACTCCTGGCAGAACATCTGGGAAGATACTTGACCCCCATGGAAGACTGAGTACTTGGGTCAAAGGAAAGAAGCAAATACTATTTTATACTGGCAGAATAATTTCTTGTTCATGTTCTGTCTTTATTTTAGGGCTGGAAAGGTAGGGCAGTGCAAACACAAGGACTCCATCTCTTGTGTGAAAAGCAGGGCACGGATGTGTTTGTTAGTTCAACATTTCTGGGGGGTGGGGGGCAGAGACAGACTGATCCCAGGAGCTTCCCAGCCATCCAAAGTGAAATGGTAGGCTTCTGCTTCAATGAAAGACCGTGTTTCAGGGCAGTAAGGCAGAGAGCCATAGGGAACAATACTCTCACTTGGTCTCTTCCTCTGGACCACTTTGCACACACACAAGGACCCAGAGTCCCCTCTAAACTTTTACACACACTAAAATAAACTAAACCAAATCAAATATCTCCCTTAGACTTGTTCCCAGTAGATCAGAGGCTTAAGTGAGTCCTCATAAAACTATGAGATTGAGTCGGATCTCCTCAACCCAGGATGTCTAGGTACCTGCCTCATTTGCTGAACACCACTTCATGGACTGAATATAAAAATCCCTACTTAAAATTCTTTGGTTGAGAACCACTGTAGTATCTGCATTTCTTTTCTCCCTTAGTGGAAAAAGGGTGAGCGGCTTCTGATTATTTGTTCATACAAAGTGGAGGAGTTTGGCAGAAAGTGGAGGGTCCATCAAGGGGCATTTCAATAGAGCTGTGGCCCAAACTCAGTCTATCAAGTTACAAGGAGTAATGGCACATGCAGCTTTAGGGTGCATTCATTGTCAACACAGCGCTGTGCTCCTGACTTCAGCTCTGAGAAGGAAATTATGACATTTAAAAGAATCTCCCACACTTCATAAAAAGCATGTGAATATCTATAAATATTGATCCAAAAGTGAGTGCAATGAATAATTTATAATGAAATATTCTTTCTTCATCTTTCAGTTTTCAAAGAAGCTTACCCCCTCTCAAAAATATGATTAGACAACCATATTTTCCCCTCTATCTTCTTTCAGCCATTCCTTATTTTTAGAAAAAAATGTGTTATTTGCAAAGGCTGTTTGAAGTTGAGGAGGAAAAGCAAACAATAATATACTCTTACCAAAATGGAAACATACTGTGTATGTTCTACTTTCAGGAGGAAAATAAAACTTGAAGTTTTTTGGGAAAATCTGAACAGGTTACATAATTTATTGTCATAATTGTGTTGTCTTCAGTACATGTCCTCACTCTGCAGAATTATTTAATTATTTCTGTTTCCTTGAATAAAATGGAGATTTCATTTGTTGGAAGTAATAATTCTAACTGAAAATATACTCTCATGTAATGAGAGCAAAATGAACAGGTGCACACAGCGTCATTCACAGTACGCCTGAGAAGGGGGTGGCCAGTTGATGTACAAAACATTCTCAAATCTCAACAGGAGTTGGGCTTTAATTGGTGATGATTCCGGGTTATTTTGGGAATGTATATCAATATTTTCACAAAGGTGCAAAGTGTCCCACCCTTTCTTCTATTTTTCCCTTGTACTCTCAGGCACATATTTGTAGAAATCAATGTCTTTCATTTTTCTGGGAAAAGATCTTGGCTAATTTCATTAGACTTTAATATGATTCCAAATGGGCTTTGCTGAAAGGAGTTTCTTCCCTGTCTTTTTGTTTGTTTGTCTCTGTTTTCTTCCCTATGGTGTATGCCCTTTCAGATACTTTGAGGTTTTGTTGTTTCAAATTTCGCTACTTTCTTGTTTTGACTCATGTGATGAAAATGAAGACAAGAAGAAAAAGGAAGGAACTATTTGGGTCTGGAGGTTATTTTTGTAACACCAACCTTTGTTAGTCTTTTGATAGGATTTTTTTTTTAACTACCTCCCAGAATGTGTTAGTTTATTTTTGTTCCTTGGGCACACAGAGAGGGTATATATTCTGGCAACTCATGAAATACATTTAGTAGCACACCTAATTCGCATGTCCTGACATCAACAACTGTGCTGAAGCCTCTTTATTGCCTTTGACTAAATGTTATTTGACACTCAAAAGAAAATTATAGGGTTTTTTTTCCACTGAATTTGTTGGAGTAGGTATATTTTTCCCCTAAACAACCAAACACGAATTTGATTTACATTGTTCCATGATTAAATATACATCCTGGTATCAAGTTTCTGGCTCTGTTCCAAAGAGACTGAATGGAGTTGCATAGAAAGTACATAAGAGTTTTGGGATGATGGCAGAGTTAAGGTTCAAATCAAGTTTCTGCATTGATTGGCTGTGAATCAGGGCACAAGTCACTTCCTTGGTATTCTTTCAGATGCCAAAAAGTTACAACTCAAGAGTAACTGAGAACTGCTTCACCAGACCTGGTATTCCTCTCTGTTGTGAATCATCTGGGACCCCCTCACTGGTGAGTCAATCATGTCTTCTTTTTTCTCCCTGGCTTATAGAAATAGCCTTTAAAACATTCTCTAGTATCTCCCACCAAATATAAATATGGATTATAATTCAGTTCTCTCCTCTCATCTGTGGTTCCTATATTGTCACATTCAATTAAGCATATCAAAAATGCTTTTAAAAATTTGGGGAGCATTTCAACTTCAGTGGAGGAAGGGAGGGAAATACAGAGGTAGAACTGAGGGGGTGGAATAAATAACATCAATGACATTTCAAAAAACCACAGGTGAGCAATTGTGTTATGATTATTTAAAGTACATACATAATATATATGTGTGTATATGTATATACACGCATATAAACATCATATATATATATACACATATAGTGTAAATGAAGTTATGCAGCTTGAGGTAATAATGCTCCCCCTCCAGAGCTACAGACCACCTGACAAAAATCCCAGTTTCGGGCATGAGAAGTCTCCCTTCCTGTTGTTAGTTTAGGGAGTCCAAAAGACTCCCTAAAACAATGTAGGCTATTGCTATTAGTCTGTGTTGCTTCCAAGAACATGTAGGTAAGACTCTGTCAGCAAAGGCACATAAACTTTGAACAAAAGGCTTGGAAGAACTGAGTTGGAGCTCACCTGGAAGCCTCCTCTCTGAGGACCAGCTCTCGTAACTGAAGGCACTATGAAAGTTCCCCAGGGAGAAAAAGCAGTCAGCATACACCTGTGGTACCTATAAATCGCAAAAATGGTCAGCATAGAAATATATTCCCAAAGGTGCAATAGTGGTATTTAAGTCGTGGGAGTAACCAATAGCTGTCTAATCAGACATAAGGCCCACTCAATAGGAGGGAATTGATGCCTAGTATTGTAAACCGAGGCTACTATCTGTGTCCGGTTAGATCATGGAGCCCAAAGGAGAATCTACCACTGACACTTTCCTAAACCCTTAGAATTTCTAACTCCATTCTATAAATGTACCATCATATGCAAAGATAAGTGAGTCTCTCTCCTCTTACCAAAACGGCTTCTTTTGTGCAGAAAGCCACAACTAGTCAAAATACAGAGAACAGCTGACCATGAGGGTGCCCACCATTGGTTAATACGTCTGCAACACAGCTTATACTTAAGGCTCAGGGAACACCCCCAAAGGGGGAGTGAGATGATAGGAGCCAGAGAACAAAGGCATCTGCTGTGAGATGATGTCTTCTGTATGTGCCCAGGAAGATGTACTCATAAAATCTCAGCAACATGCTTGCCTAAAAAGACAAGCACAGTTACCATACCAGCTGACATGCCAACATGAATGGGGAAAATCTCACAAGGCCCTACCCCTAGAGGAAGAGCTAGAGTCAATTAATGGCTGCTTAGAGAGAGTAAGCATCAGAATTCCCCAGGAATCAGACTCCTGGTTATACAATCCCAAGTGGTTAGCGCTAAACACATACATCAAGTACACTAAATGGATTCAGCAGGTTATATGTGCATATACATATCTGTGTGTATCTCTCTCTCTCTCTCTATATATATATATATATATCAATAATAATGAGAGAAGATGAGCTTATAACTTTGAGAGGGAGTGGAGGAGACATGGGAGGGTTGGATGAGGGCTACGGTGTAACCGAACTTTTAAATTATTATTTAACACTTATTTATTTATTACTAAATTCACTTATAACAAACACCAACAATTTCTTAACTATTAATCCTATAAATTCCTACAAACCCTTTAACCTATCCACTAAACCTATTGATAATCATAACAACTACTTTCATAACCTTTTAGAATGATACAGTCTCTGGGGCAGGTCCTCAGTCGTCAGGAACACAGTATTTGTTGTAGATTCTTTAACACACTTATCAGTCCTTCTTCTGGATCTCTCAGATGCAGGTTCGTCAGGGTCGTTGGTTATTGCAGTCTCACCTTAAATAAGGCTTCATGTTTTCTTTTCTGTGGGAGACCCCAGCCGTCTGCAGGCCAACTTACTTCTTTTGAATCAGGAACTCAGCTGCTCTGCCTCAGTCCTTAAAGCCAGGCACCGTTTCCTTTAGGCCACTGTTTGGACAGATCAAACCCCTCTAGGCAAAAGCTGAGCCACAGGGTTCAGTCCTGGGCCTTTTGGTGTCTTGCTCAGGCTTTCTTTGCTCACTGGCTTCTTTCTGCTTCAGGGAGAGAGCTGGCCATCAATGGCCAGCCCTTTTTTTCAGCAAGACTCTTGGAGCTCTCTAGCATCAGGGGCCTCTTCTCTTCTCGGCTCCATGCACTGTCCTCAGATAGGAGGAACTCTGTTTCAGCTTAACTTGGGCTCCACCCACTTAGCAGCTGAAAACAATGTCAGGCCAGATACTTTGTTTCAGTCTATTGAGTCTTTCCTGTTTTTCCTGACTTCAACCTTGTTTTTCAGTCTATTAAGTCTTTCCTGTTTTTCCTGACTTCATGCTGACAATGCTCTTCAGGCCCCGAATTAAGAGACAGTAACAGAAACTCCTATATATTTCCTAAATCTAATTTATCTAACTCCTACACTACGGCAGTGAAATGATATAAATGCAGTTGTCATATATGAAATTCTCAAAACATAATAACAATACATTAAAATGTCTCATCTGTGATTAACATGCAAAAATATAATATAACACGTATTTATGAAACATTTGCATGTGTTAGGCATTATAAGTAGCCTGGTATGGTCAGGTAGAAGTTATATAGTCACACTATACTGCTTTACATAAGAGACCAGAGTGTCTGCAAAGTTTAGTATACAGGGGTGTTTGGAATCAATTCTCCACAGATAGACACTAGGGGCCAGAACTCTGGCACTGACTCCTAGGTTCTCATAGGACAAATCTAAGCTCTTTAGCTCTTCAATATCATTTGGGTTGGCACGTTCATTTTTTTCTGGCTGACCAAGTTCTCCCTCATTTAACTTGCACTGTAGGCTCATCAATATGCTTTTCCCCTTGAAGCACACTTGGCATTTTGATGCCTCTGCTGCTTATGAGTTCTCCCTGATCAGAATTCATTTCTCTTTCCTCTTGCTCCAATAGTTCTTTGCACCCCAAACCTTTTGACCTAGGTGGAACGCTCTCAGGAACTGTATTTTGAATTCCTTAGTTCAATAGCAGACACTTGCCTGCCTTCACATAATATCATCTAGTACCTACCATGTAGGCCACCAATTTTCAAACAGAACATTTAACTTTGGTCAGAGTAATCATATAGCTTATCATCTAAACTGGGACTTTTATTGAAATCTAATGCTAGTCTTGATCATTTCTAGTACCAAAATCAAACCAGATAATTCATAAATCAGGGGTTAGAAAAAAGACTAATTGCAATTAACTGTTGTCTCCTAACACTCTAACCTATTTCAAAAAGCAGTATATTCTTGATAGCATGAACTAGTGTTTCTGAACACTGGTCTTGATCTCTTTGGTGTGTGTGTGTGTGTGTGTGTGTGTGTGTGTGTGTGTGTGTGTGTGTCTAATGACCCTTTCACAGGGATTGCCTGAGACCATCAGAAAACACATATATTTACATTTTGATTTATAACAATGAGAACATTGCAGTTATGATGTAGCAACTAAAATCATTTTATGCCCAAGATTACCACAACTTGAAGAACTGTATAAAAGGATCACAGCATTAGGATGGCTGAGAACCACTGGCACAAAGCGACCTATAAGCTTTGCATTTGCTGGAACAGAGACACGCGCTTCTTAGCAGTAGTTACGACTATTTGAAGAATGCTTCTTCTAGGATCATAAATGATTCTAGCTCTAGACAATATGTGATTTGTTTTTCTCAGACCATCAGCCATACTAGTGGCATATTGAAGGAAACTTGCTTTCCAATATGGATTGACCTAAAAACAAGCAAAACAAAACAAGCCGTGTTTGAGGAATACAGTAGCCAGATTAAGAATTCCAAAAGTTGTACTTAAAAGCCATGTTCACAGTTGATCTAAGTTTAAATATGTCTAATCTTGATCTCTATGGCAGGACTCCCTAAAATATTCCTACTCTCCTTTTCACCTAAGAAGTTTTTATGTAACTGTAGTACATAGGCCTATAAAATAGACATACAGTCTCACCATTTACTGATAGTAAATAATAAATTCTTTGATCTACATATGATTTTGTCATTTACCAAGACAAAAATAAATTTATATACTATTGAGGTAGATGTAGCTATTTATTTTTATATAAAGAATTAAATCTTGGATGAATGTTTGATACCACAACATGTAAAGTATCTTCAATGTTTTTTCAGATTTGATTGATGTTTTGATTTTGTTCTTATCAATACTGAGAACACTGCTTTGCATAAGTACACAGTATGAAATGCAAAAGTATGTTTAGAACTATTTCAGAAATTATTGAAAATTGTACCCTAATGCCATGCCAAAAGTCATTCAATGTCATTTAAAAAAAATAAATCCAACTGAGCAATTCAAACATAAACTTTTAATTTCAAAATTTCTAATGTAGCACAATCCACAGATACATTAATTTGATAATTAGATGCTGAAGAATGATACTAAAAGGGTTTATTTTGTGTAGTAAAGCCATTTTGACATTCTTTTTTAATAAATAAATTTATTTATTTGTTGCTTCAGGTTACATCTCCATCATATTTTCCTCTTTCCCCTCTTCCCAGCCCCGCCCTCCCACCCTCTACCCCCTAACCATTCCATCCCACTCCTCTGGAGTGGAGTGTCCCTACATAACAGTCCCTCACCCCAGTTCAGAAGTCATATGAGGACCAAGAGCCTCCTCATACACTGGGGGCCTACAAGGCAGTACCACCAGTGAAAAGTGTCTCATTGCCAGGGAGAGAAAACTAAAAAACAAACAAACAAACAAACAAAAGTCTATGTCCACGTTCCCTTTGGTGCGTTGGTTGTAGTATAGATATCCTGTACTATTTAGCTAAAATCCTACTATAAGTGAATAGATGCCATGTGCATCCTTCTAAGTCTGGGTTAGCTCACTCACGATGAGCTTCTCTAGTTCCATCCATTTGGCTGCAAATTGCATAATTTCATTGTTTCTTATAGCTGAGTAATATTCCATTGTGTAGATGTACCACAGTTTTTTAATCCATTCTTCGGTTGAGGGACATCTGGGTTGTTTCCAGTTTCTAGCTATTACAAATAAGGCTGCTGTGAACATAGACGAGGAAATTTCCTTATGATTCAGTGAGGATATTTATCCTCGACTATATGGCTGGATTTTAGCCATTGTGATTTTCTAACAGCAGGAAATTTTGTAAGCATAGTTAAGACACTGCAGTTCATAACACACAACAGTCTTGAGTTTGAACTAATGTTTCTCAGGCAGTGTTTATTGTCTTTATACCATGTGATGGCATGTGTGGGTGCCTGCTGTTCAGAGCCTGTGATCCAATATGGGTAAACTCAGCCAGAAACACTTCAGATTCTTCAAAAATCGCTGAACCGATTTATGGTTATTGTCTGTTGTCAAGTGCGTCACAATTTCTACCTTCAGTTATGGGACACCATAAGGCTATGACCTACAGGTAAAGAAGTTGTGACCTACAGGAAAGAGTTAACTTTGAAAAGTTTAGAGGTTATCATAGTACACAAATGAGATATTTATGGGGTTCTTGAGTTCCAAATGTTTCAATTTACATTTTCAAAAATAACTGGGTAGAAAAGTACATATTTTTTCTTAACGATATCCATGCCCATATGGTCACTATCTTTTGTCCACGGTTTTAATCTTGGTAATAAACATTGAGATGACTACTTGATAGAGTAATTTGAATGAGAAGTAAAATTGTTTAAGATCCAAAATTTCAACTTTCTCAAAATGTGTGGACTTCACTATGTTGATCTTTAATTCTTTAATGTCATATATTAATTCCACGATCTGTAGGCAGGGATGCATCTTTTATTAAGAATTTTGTTACTGGGATAAAATTGTGACAAAAATGAAACCATAATAATTAAACAGTGGTTATTTTCACCATACTTATACAGTGTCTATGCCTTGTGTTTGATGTATTGTTTGCATGGGAAGTTTGAACATCAAATATTAGCATTTTTTTCTTAGATGTCTTCCCTAACAGAAACAAGTCTAGAGCACATAAATGCCACACCCCACCGACAATTGTTTGAATAATTATCTGTGGGTCCATTCACCCTGGGTTTGGCCTTGACTCCCAGTGTTCACAGCATTAAGAGGGTTAAAGAGTCTGGCATGGTGAATTTATGGTTGACGTCTTAGAGTCCTTAAAGGCAGGATCACTAATGGGTGACCTTGGGGTTCGACCATTCCAGACCCAAGAAGATCAAGTCTCACCCCCTCCTGTAAGTGCAGTGACCCCTCTAGTCTCAATATCCCTGGCCTCACCCTTAACTCACTGATCTTTGACCAAAGTACTAAGCAAACACCTGCTTGGGTCTGTGGTCAAAGAGTGTAGAGGTGAAGATCTGCCATCATTTCACGTGAATAAGCTGTGGTAATCATAATGAAATATAGAGCAGATCTGTGGACATGCTTACAGTAAGTAATTCTATTGTTACTGACCACATGCAGCCCAGATTCTGTAACAACCCTTGTATATGCTGAATCGATGTTAATCAAGTTGACCAGAGCATTAAATGAATTGTCAGTGGACACACTGAGGCTTCTATGATTTGCATTAACACGGAGAATAGTGCAGCAATATTTATTCTCTATTACTACGAGAAATCAAGTCTGAAATTAAGTTCAGAATGCCTTAGATCTACCATTGACACTAATGCAACATTCATTAATGTTTAACAGGGGGTACCAGGAATCATTTAAATGATTAGATAAAAACTATTTGATGAAGACAGCTGAGATGAATTTTGTACTTTGGGGGAAAGAGGGAGAATGTTATACTGAAACTACCTTAAATGCTTCACTTCCTTTTTTTTAAAGAAAAGACAGAAGAAGGATTTATGCCACCTTAACTATTTTTATTCAAGTTTTATAATATCAGACTCACCTGCTATGCCAGAACATCCTAAAATATGAAATTATAGAAAAATAAGTGCGTACAAAAACACTGAAGCAAAAGGAGTGTTTCACTATGAAGATTAGTGTGTGTCATTCTTTATTAGCAACTTGACAGTCTTCACTAGTTTAATGTGAAATGTTAAGGTTTATCTCTATGTGTTAAAATAAAATTAGACACATCCCAATAAACAAAATCCAGTAATCCAGATTTTAACTATTGCTTATCAAAATATTTTTATAAACAAATGACACACTTCTTGCACAAGAGTTTATTCTCTTTATAGAGATTTTTTCATTAATTTCTAGTTCTGCTTTTAGTATGCACACAGCTCTAAGGAAAAAAATTCTTCCTGATAGATGTGTAGAAGATTCTGCAGACATCAGTATGCATGTACATTTATTTCCACAGTATTGGTACCATGCTTACAACTTTACATGAACTAATTTGTAGTACTTCATGGTATTCTATCAAATCTAGCTTCTTTTCCAAATTAAAATCCAAATTAAATAGTATTTTCATCAATATATAAATTGATTTTTCCCTATTTTCTTGCTGATTCAGGAAGAGATTAGTTTTCATCTTTTCTTTTAAATAGGTTTTATAAGGCAAACCCAAAATTTAAAAACTCAATCGTCATTCCCTTCTCAACCATATTCCTTACAAGGCTATATTTCCTTTGCTGCAATTCAGATCTGCTGCTTCAGATACAGGGTGGGAGGCAAAAGCTACTGTCATGCATGTCTGTTTTCTAGATGAAGACATAGAACAGGAACCACTCAGCTAATGTGTGGCAGACCTGTGACTTAAATTCTCTCAGTCTGATCCCAAAGCCTTTCTTGTAAGGACTACACTCTGCCTTGCTACCCAAGTGATAAATCCACTTAGAAGCTACACCATTTCATTTCTTGTTCAGATTTGCTTCCTTATCTGTCATTGCCAAAGACTCAGTTGGGCGATTGGCAGCTTCCTCAACCATTTTCTGAGATCAAGAACTTAACTACTCTTCTCATTATTTTCCTCAGATACTTGACTTAGTTACCGGCATCAGCAACCATCTTAAATAAATGCAAATAAATAAAGTTAAACTAAATTTAGGAATACTCAATGTATAAAATAGGCCAGGCTTCGTGGGCCATGCTTACAATCCTGAGGAGAGTACACAAGACTTTAAGGTCAGCCTGTGGGACATCAAGAATTCCAGGCCAGCCTCAGCTATCCTGTGAGCCTCTGTCTCAGAAACAAATGGACACACACACACACACACACACACACACACACACACACAAACTGAACTAGCTTAATCAAATAAAGAAGTTATATCTGGTAAGTGTCTGTCCATATGACTTTGATATCTAGGGCTATAAAATATACTTATTTAATGGGAAGAAACAGTATGATCCTTTATCAATAACCAAGGAAATTGAAATTACAGTTTTGATTGATCTGAATGGATATTTCAGGTATGTTCCTCATTTGGCAAGAATATTGTCTATTGAAATCTGGGTAAATGTATTTTTATGGATCTTTTCTTTATAGAAAGTGAGGCCCCAAAATGAAGCAAAGTAATCTGAAAGCCTGCCATTCTCATGCATAAAACATAGATGCTGAATATGTTAACTGAGTTAATTAGTAGGGACCATACATGTCTGTGATTATATGACAAAGTTAAGAATCATTTTTTTTTTTCCTGTTAAATGTTAAGAACACTCTGGAGAAACTGTTTCACTCTATTTTTGTTTTCCTTTCAGTTCTTCGAGACGGGCTTTCTTTGTATAGTCCTGGCTGTCCTGGACTCACTTTGTAGACCAGGCTGGCCTCGAACTCACAGTGATCCACCTGCCTCTGCCTCCCAAGTGCTGGGATTAAAGGCGTGCGCCACCATGCCTGACTTTCACTCTACTTTGAGCTCTGTTTCATAGGTCCTGAGTTTCACATGTGAAAATAGCCTCAACAACTATAATATTGATATGAAAGTCACTGAAGACTTGAGTGAGGAAAGATGAGAAAGGGAGGAAAAAGTTCCATTCACAAATTTCCTTTTTGTAGGTGTTAGTTAATCCACAGGGTCTGTTTCCTTATAGGAACCCAGGAAATACCATTATGACTAGAAACATGGAAAGTTACAGGTTGGAGTGGAAATGTACTTGCTCATGGCTCTACTTTATTGGCTTCCAAGGGAAAATTTTTAGAAGGACTTTTTTTTTTTTGTACCAAATTGCACAGTGATTTCTCTGGTCTTGAATGTGTTCAATAGTGACATGACATAAATGACTCAAACAGAAAAACAATGTGATGAATGACAGAATTGACTGATCCAGTAGAAGCTTAGTATTAGCTTCCATTAAAAACTGTCCTGATTAGACACCAATGTGATCTGTTCTCTGAAAGAAAAAGGACTTTGGTATAGGATTGTGAATGACAGAAAGTATCAGGAGCCCTGTTTGTTACAAGTGGCTTCAGAAACACAAAGGTTTCAGAATTTTAAAATTAGAGAAGTTTAGGAAAGGGGGCAACAACTGAAATTTTCTCTAATGGCTACATGTGTATCTACCTATGTAGATGTGTATATGAAATCTTTGAAAGAATTGTTGCATGGTTTTCAAAAGAGAAATCCAAAGCTATGTGAATAATTTGAAAAGAGCATTCCTGAATGGAAAATGCGCATCAGTCAAAAGCATCAATAAATATGTCGTTTTCATATGCAAATGACAATTTCTGAAGTAAAGAAGGCATTGTTTTATAAATAGTGAGATAATATTCTTGAAAAAGGTTACCCATGATTACATAAGTTATCTCCTTCATAAAGAAATTTAGAACTCACAATTGCTCTTTTCATTAAAATGGGCTTCCCATCCAGATTCACACTGAAAGCCAAACTCTGAATTTTAATTAGAGATAATAAATAATTATATCACTTAGGAAACCGAAGCGACTAATGACCAGTGATCCCACACTGCTGCATTTAATGAGTGGGAAGTGATACACAAATCATATTAAAGGCAATAAGAGGTAAGTGGGAGATTGGCAATAAACATAGATAAAGTCTGAATGTAACCAGATCTAAAGGAGGCATGTATGGGAGCAGTCAAACATCTTTGTTGTCTAAGAGCTCATCTCCGACCGCTGATGTGATTATAACATTCTCCATTCCCCCATTAAGCTGATGACTGTTTTAATTTTTATAGTGAAAGGGAAGAGAGAGTGGTGTGAACTGTAATTTATACAACTTCTTTTAACAAAGATAAAACTTATTTTCTCCCGTTTTCATTCTTCAGCCACCCTCCTCCCCCTTTCCTTAAAGAAGGCACATTGACATTTCAAGAGAAATTACTACTACAGAGTCAAGGGCAGAAACACTGGAGAGACAACCTTCCCCAACCTACACAGCCCAGAGGGACCAGCTGACGCAGAGACTCAAGCCATTAGAGCTGGGACTGGGGCTGACACTGACCTATGTTGCCACTCGGCATTGTCCCACCATCTGCACAAATGTGAACTTTGCCTTCCAAACTTGGCTTCTCAATTAACATGTCCAGCTGGGGGAGAATTCCATCATTTCCCTAATATCCTTATTGCCATTGGGCTGACATATTAATATTAAAAAATATATGTGCACAGATCAAGGATTTTTTTTCTCAAGCACTCCTGTTTTTATTGCTGATAACAGGCGGGAGGTGAAGGCAGACACAATGTAATTTGAAAAGCATAACCCTGATTAGGCGCTGATTGGAATGCTGTTATACCTCACATTTAAAACCTCTTTATTATTAGAACTAGCTGTCAAAACCAGGCTCCGAATCATGTATGAAATACATGCAAGGGCTTGTGGTGCCTCGCTACTTCCCTGCAAATAAATTTATAGTTCAAAGTGCCATTTTCTTTGAATGTGTCCTTAAGTATCAGACAACTGTCATGTGCATTGCTGAGGTGTTTGTAAAGATGTGTCATCGGGCTTTAATTTGTTCTCTTTTAATAGACACTCGTCATCATTCTCAGTTATTGTTCATTTCAATGTGTTATACATTGTCATGGTAAAGAACAGCATGATAGTTCTATCATTGGATCATAAATGGACAATATTTGTGAAGATAAGGAACTGGAGAAAGCCATTACCTTTAACCTTAGTAAACAAGAGCACGAACTGGGATGTTAATATAGTATATATCCATGTAAGGTTAGAGTTATTAGGAGTCCCTTCAAATCCCTCAGAGATGAATTTGACTTCCAAAGAGTTGCTCACTAGGTTCAAGCCCTGCCTCTTCTTAATCACCCTTGAGAAGGTTACTCATCATTTTGTCAGTTTTCTCATTTTTAGAAAGAAGCAGGTCCCAGTTCAGCTGTATTCAGAAGTATAAGAGATCATATATAGGAAGTTCCTAGAAGAAAGGTGAAAAGTGACCACTCAGTCACATTAGCTACTATTTTAGCATTTGGTTCAGTATAGCAGTGACACTAAATGATTTCTGGTAAGCATTTTCTGTCAACAAAATGAGCCAATTCAAGCCAAATTAAAATATAAAGGCAGATTTATTGGGGGCAGCTCTCAGGTAGGTTCACTGACCTCACAGAAGAGTATCATTGAAGTCCCCATGCAGACAGAAAAGCAGGGTGGGAGGTGATGGGGTGGGGAGAGGCACAGAAAGAGAGAAAAGGGAGCCAAAATGCCTAGACTATATATTGAAAAGCCCCTGGGGGAAGGGCAGCTCATCCCCTGGGCTCTAAAGTTCAGGCTAGAGGGCAGGGTATTCCAGCCATGCCCTGTAACAGGTAGGGCCTGAGGGATGCTGGGAGAACCAGGAAGTCAGGTCCACTTTGGTTAAGTAGGCACATCAGCTGTTTGTCTCAGGTCTGGATTCCAACAGTTTCTAATGTCTCTGAAACACTTGTCATGACCATAGTTTCTCTTGCCCATCTCTGAAACAACTATGTAATTTAGAAAACTTCTTTACTTTTGCCCTTTTCGCATCTGCATCTCTGTATCACAAAGTACCAAGTGGTGCTGCTTCTGCATCTCTTCCTGAAAAACCAAGCTTTTAAATGTGTTCTGTTGGCAGATTGCCAAGGCTACTCAATATCTATCACACAGTTGGAAATTTTCTACCAATGAAGCCTTCCCAGTCAAACCTGGCTGCTCAGTGGACTCTGTCTACAAACTGGATTGCATTTAGTAGTTAATACTTGAATGGTGTGGGAGGGATGGATCCTGTTTTGTTTCTGATTCGGGCTGGATTGGTATCTTGTCACCACAAATTCATAATATTTGACTTAGACACAGGTCAACTTTCTGATCTTCAAACTCATTGTTGGTCAAGGAGGGATGCTGTTTCCCTCTTTGAAGGATTTCAAAGAAGGTAGATAGGTCAATTTGCAGGAAGGTAGGAGACCATCTTCCAAGAGATGTGACTCTGGGTCACATGCTTGTCATCATTTGAAACAAGATTCTTCCACCTCTTTGCAGCAATGGTGCAGCTATTATCTCTTGTCTATATGGTGACAGGTTACATAAAACATAAGCTTGAAGGAGATATTGACTTTCCAATTCAGCCCATGGTGGAACTATAAGAAAGTTCAGGAAAAGCTATAGAAGGACATTTGCTTATAGCAAGATTCTGTACCTATTCTAGGTCTGACTCAACAAAAGATAGCAGCATTGTGGCACTGGTGAACGATGCCACACACTAACAGTAAGAATAAAGGAAATCACAGCTCCTAGTGGTGGAGGAGCATAAATTAGCAAGTCTACCTGGTAGAGAGAAAGACATAAAATCTGACCAAAATAAAATTAAAAGGAAAAAAGAAAAGAAAAGTTGAGTTCAAAGGAGTAGCTAGTGATCAATTTTCAGGAAAGACAAGCTGGAAGTAGAGGATATCAGAGTCCCTGCTCAGGATGCTGTATCATGTGACCCAGATCAAACCTATTGATCTCTTTTCATTCTTTGTTGAATGAACAGACTCTACTGGTTCCCCAGCAGAGGGAATAAGATGTAACAGAGACTCGCAACTGGTCAATATGCAAAGCATAAGAGATTGTGGAACTCTTTACATGGGTCGTTTATGTTACATCCCATCCCCACAAGGCTCAGGGATCATTGATGAAATGGGAGTGGAAAGATTCTAAAAGGGAAGGGTAACATCACTGATAGTGGAATCATTCGGCAGCACGAAAGGCCTTTGCACATATAAACTCACAGTGACTGTGACTACATACTTAAGACCTATGCAAAATCATATCAACCGAAATCCAGTCTGAAAGAGGGAAAAGCTTATGATGCCCCATTCCTAGCTGAGGGGCTGTTGGTCACTGAGGACTGCTGGTGGAAGCAGAGTTAGCTTTTCTTTTGGAATGTATTCCTGGAGAGGTTAACGTGCTCTGGTAGATGGCCCTATATCCTGGCCCATACATGCAGCACAAAATGTAATCAGTAAGTTTAGTGAGCAAAGTATGTAAAGTTGGGAGGGGGAAAATGTGGTGGGGGAATAGGGGAGGAATAGGAATGGAGGTAATGGGAGTGGATTTGATTAAAACATTTTATATGAATTATGGAATTTTTAAATAATTAAAAGAATTAAAAATAGTTAAACTAAATGCAACTTCAATGTAAAAAACTGAAAATGCAAACTACCTTGAACTGATTATTGACTTCAATCTAACTAATTTTTTCTAGTTTTAGGATTTATTGGGTGAACCTCTGCACATTTGGAGGGACATTTAGAGTAGCTTGCAAACTCATATTTTGGCTTTGGGAAAGAACCTATATCATGCATGGGTTTACAGAATAATCATGGAACCACACCCAACAGGGATTGCTACCTTGAAGTATTATTGTTGTCATAGTTTTGTTTTTATGGTGCTTATAGGGTAATTATTTCCTTACTTAAGATAATTTTAATTGTTCTTCCGAGCTTACACTGAAATGCTGATAAAGGTTAACGTGCCCTGGTAGATGGTCCTATATTGCATTTTAGTGCTTAATTTTACCATTGTTATAATGCTGAGCAAAATCCATTTGCATATGTGAGTAAACTGCTCCAGGGCACAGATTTATTTTATATTATCATGCTTATGTGTACATTAGCTTATTTAATTTTTTTAAAAAAGTATATGTGTGTGAGTGTTTTGTCTACATGTATGTATGCTCACCACATGTATGCTGGTATATGAAGAGGCCCAAAGAAAGCATCACGGGATTCTGTGGAACTTGAGTTGCAGATGGTTGTGAGCAGACATGTGGCTGTTAGGAACCCAACTTGAGTCCTCTGGAGGATCATCAATTGCTCTTAACTTATGAGCCATCTCTCCAGGCATTTCAACTTACTTTTTAAAACAAATAGTCATTTGTAAAGAATTTTAAATACTCTGTTATTCAAATATCAGGAATATTTGCTGTTAAAGTAAAACATAAAAAAATAAACAATAAAGCAAGATGCCATCAGATGTTGGCATCAGTTTATAACCATAGTTAAGGAAAGTGAAAGTGTCATAAATCTTTCAAGACTATTTTATGACTATTTTTGTCAACCTGAAGAAGTAGATATTATTATCCTTGGTACAGAGATGAGGAAGCATTACCTCTTGAAGGTAATTCTTTGGAAATGCAGCTTATGTATGGCAGAACCAAGCTTTGAATTAAAAAATGTCTAACTCTAAAGTCTGTAGTCACTCCATCATATCCCACTACTCACTAGGAAAGCAAGACAACTGGCTAAGGAGAGGGGAAGCTGTAAGACGTACTGGTAGGTCCTAACCCACATCCGAAGCAGGCAAGAAATTATCTACTAATGTATGTATACATCTATTTAGATATTTATAAACATGCAGAGACCTAACATATAATATGTAATATGAATTTATTCATTGGAGTATCTATCTAGGTTGTCTACTTCCCTCTGTGGCTTTCTTTATCTATCTACTCATGTATATAATCTTTTTTTTTTCTATATCAATTGCTGGCTCTAGATGTCTTTATTGGGTTACACGTAACAATTTGCTAACTCTGCAGAGTTCTCTCTTGCTTTTATGTAAAAGGCATGGTTTGGGTTATATTATATTTACTGTTCTTTCATTTCTAATCCTTGATGAATTTTCCATGATATCCCATAGTTTTGGCCTGGACATGTGTGCCCCTGGCTCCCGGAAACTCTCTTTGAATAGGGTGAGTTAGTTCACTACCATCTAACACATGAGTCCTAAGAGTCAACAGGAGTGCTTTGTGATAACGTTTGATGCTATAAACATCAGTAATGATGTCTAATCAAGACATAGTCTGAAAAGTAAATAAACCTATAGAGTCTTAGTTTATGTGAAGTGAGGACTAAAAGTTATTGATTGTTCTTCTTATCCAGAACAGACCTGTATAAACCTGGGAAAGACTGATGGCTCTTTTTGATCTGACAATAAGCTGAGCCTGATACATGACACACCAGAATGACCCTTATGTACAGCACTTAAACAGACCCAAGCAGACACCTCCGGGCTCCTCCTGTATTGCTCCTTTCCCTACCAAACTTTACATGTCATCAGAAAGTATGCCACAATGAAGAACTTCTACAGAGTTCTTAACCTGAGCTCCTGTGATCATCAGATACTGAAAAAATAATGATGGCATCTTCAAGAGGCATCATTCATACTTTCAAAGTCACACTGAAACTATGCATTTACTCAGTGAAATGCAACTGAAGCTCTTGGTTTAATCATGTTTCGTTGGTCTATACACATTAAAACAGCAAATAGGTAGACTTGTGATACTGGGATCTACATTCTACATGTCAATGATTTTAGATTTCATGTATACCATTTGTTGAGTCTCTGCCCAACTATAGCCAGTGTCCATGTTGGTTGCAACACAGTCCATAGTCATCAGCATGGGTTTAAAATAGCATTGGCGACACTCCTGATGCTTAACATGCTTTCTTGTTGATGCACTGTCCTAGCTTTACTAACTTCCTAGTGCTGTGTAGCCCTGATTTTAATCAAGCAAACAGATATTCAGTATCATACAGTGTTCGCATGGCTAGGCCTCACATATAAACAAGGGTTGTGAGAAGGGACTCAAGTCATTTAAAATATGTAGGCTTGATGCCTTAAGCATCTATGTGGAGCAACTTGAAGGCACCTGAAGCCGTAGACCTTACTCACCTATTTTCTCGCATACTTTTTTGTTGTTGTCAAAGTGTTAAATATTTGGACAAGCACTTATGTATTATGTATGTATGTGAAAGTCTTTGTCTGCCCCTCTCCATTCTATTTTTTATTTACAGTTTTAAAAATAATCTCATAATTTCTCCTGATTGAAAATACAATTTTCTAGCAAGAAACTTTATCCTGTAGTATTTTACTCCCTCAAAGAGTTCCTCACATGGTGGCTGAATTGTGTAACCATCATTTCAGAGTGATGGGAGAAGTAGGGATAGAGAGGGAAGAGGAATGACTTATTTGGTAACTCAAGAGATATGCTATGCTGTGCAATTTTTTGTTGTTGTTGTTGTTGCAGGGGTTAAGGCTTCCTAAATAATCTTTAGACCTATACTGACTGAGCCAGTGACCATGTGACAGAAAGTGCCATGTTGAATTCAGTTCAACTGAAGCTCTGTCATGTTCCTTTCTCAATGAGTCTTCCTGCCACCAGGTCATTGTACTTATCAAGAAAAAGGTACCTTTCTGTGAGAAGCATTGTTTAGATGATCCAGAGCAGTTTGATGGATGTCTGATGTCCCCCATGTTCTGCTTTTCTTCGTTTATCCCAAAACATTTGCTGTTATCACAATGCCCTCAGAGAGAGGGAAGCAAGGATCCCCAGCTTACTTTAGGATTCCCCTTATGGAATCTCACCACAGGGGCTTTTTGTTGTTGTTGTTTTTGCTGGACAGGTGTCAGATATGACCATTATGTTGCTGTCAGAAATGCCTAGGATTATGTCGTTGGTAAATGTATAATTTCACATACTGCATGAGGTGTCTGGACTGACAGACCACTGTGCCTGTAGCAACAATCACTGATATATCTTCAATCTCCCAATATGACCTAACTTCCTAGTTTGAAGCACGTTCAGTCAATGTGTTTTATAATGTATCTCAGACTTCACCAGAACAGAAAAACACCACTCTTTCTTCAAAGTGTATCTCAGAGACATTTTTTTTTCATCTGTAGTTTATACTACTTTCCAAAAGGCTCAGAGGTGATCACAGCAAACATAATACACACAGACCATTAACACCAAAATTAAGGGAAAGAAATCAACTCCAAAGCCAGAGATGCGGGGTAAATTTCATGGGATATTAGACAAATTATGTCTTCAATGTACTGTAAATAATTGCTACCAGACACCGGCTGACCCCACTGGTGACTTCTCTGTTTAAGAACCAGTTCGCATGTGTCAATCATTCCCTACGAACGATCTGGACACATAGAGACTGGGAAGCATCTCTACCCTCCAACCCACAACTTATTTTGCCATTCTAGACATTGCCAACAAGCCACGATCAGGAGGTTAAAACCAATCCCACTTCCTATTTTGCATGTAAAAATGTTACTGGAACACACACACTGTTCCTCTCTTCACATGTTGCCTGCAACTGGTTGCTCTCCAGTTCCAGCAGTCAGCAGCAGGCCTTTTCACAGTCTTCAAAGTCCAAGATACCGACAGTCTGGACCTTGACAGAAAACAAAAATGTTTCTCACCTCTGTGCCAGAGAAAGATTCAGAAGATATATCATTAAAATTAGCAAATGAATGCTCAAATTTAGTTGACCAGGAAGAGATAACTCACTGAAGTAATTGTCTTGCTATCAAGAACTTCCTGCGCTTTCACTGTTATCAAAGTCACTCTATGTTCCTCTCACTGGAGAACATGAAGGACATGAGGTTCTGAGTAAAACATTTTGCTCAAGAGGACAGATGAACCAACATGAGGGACATGTGACATTTCAAGGAAACAAGCAGTTTTTGGTTCCACAATAGCAAATGGAAGCATATAGAAGACAAGGATACAAACTCAGGATCTTGGCATTTTAGGTGAAGGGAAAAGGTGAGGTTCAGCATAGCTTGGAGCTAGAAACACATGTGAAAGGGAAGACTTCCTGAGTCAGACCTTTTTCAGCTCAGCAGAGGTGGAGAGGGTCAACTTGGCCCCCTTTCTTCACCCTGCAAATGGTGAAAGTTGACCCATTGAAGGCCACCGCAGGAAAATGTGGCTAAAACAGATTCTCAACTAACAAACACAAGGAGCTAATCATGTAGGCAGTGGCTTTAGGTTGTAGCCTAGTTTGGTCAAGGGCCTCCTGCTTGCTTTAAAAAGTGTGTGCAACACTGTCTAAAATGGAAGGCAAAGAGGGTGCTTTTACTCTTTCTTACCTGAGCTGTGCTGGCATAAAAGTAAGCGAAGAAGTAAATGAATGCGGAAGTGTGACTGTCATCAGAAGGAGTTTTCGCTTAGTTTTCCTATATCTGAAACTTGGAAATTTTGGGGTTTGCTGTTTATCTTCTCTAATGAAGGTGTAAGAGTTCACAGAATCACTTTTTTAAAGATCTAGGATTTCAGTTGGAGCTCTGTCTTTCTGCTTGGGACCTCTTGACTTCCATATTCAGTTTATTTAAAATGTGTGAAATATGCAGAATCACTTTCCAGATTTAATTAAGGAGGGAGAAAAGTTTCAATTCAGACAGTATACACTTAGTGTCATGGGCATATTTTTTTTGCTTAACAAAATTCACCATTGAAATGGATCTTTTTATTCCCCCCTTAGGTGAAGATCTTTTAAAGTAACAAGTCTTTTTAAAAGGTGTCTGTTGTAAAAATCATTTAGCAACTTAATGAATCAAGAGTTGAATAACATGAAGTGAAAATCCTGATATAGGATGTAGTGGAAAATATGTTTTGTTGAGTGCCCACTGTATTTGTTGCCTGCATTGTTAGTTATCTAAGGAGATAAAAATGTAGGAAATTAAGTAATTTTCTTGGGATCTTTCAAAGTGGTCAAGAACATCAGGCAGATGGAAATACATTTAGAAAGGCAACTATTTCTACCTATGTACTACCTGCTGACTCCTCAGTAGAAAGCTACAAAAGTAAGGACTGATTTGAAACTGAGTAGTAGGAAAAATTAAGGGTGGATCCAAGATTGAGCACAGTAATTAAAAACAGGCATGCATTAATGGTGAACAGTAATGGCTCACTTAATCTCCTAGTGTAAAAAAGTGGATAAAATCTTTCAGAAACAAATTGAAAGGTAAATATTATTTTTCTACAATGTTTCATTTCTAAAGATAATCATGAAGTATGGCAGAAAGCAAAGTACTAAGTGATCTGCTCTACTTTAATTTTTTTTAAGTCTAATGGCAATAGCGCACATGGCAAGCATCACTTTTTAGTACACTAAAATAATGCTATGCTGATGTGTGCTTTGTCTTCAGAGGGCAGAGCCTTGCAGTGGGTTTGTTTTATTCATTTCTGCATGTTCTGTCCTGAGACGGAGTAGGTACACAACAAAAATGATTGAGTAAATCAAGGTAGAAGAAAGTGTAAGAACTCTACAAAGCAAAGACTTGCAAGAGAGTAGACAGCCAATCCCTTCTCGTCAGTGAAAACGTTATTTCTTCAAGAAACCTTAATGTTTCGAACACTGAGAATGGAGAAAATTGTAGCGGCTCCATTCTAAACTATCAAGTTATGGACTAACAAATGCAAATTGTATGTTTTAACTAGATGCTTAATAAGGAGGACTATGTGCTGTGTGATGTAGTAGTTACTTTGAATTATAATTTTTCATGTATTACTCCATTCAAATGAAAGTTTGTCTTGTGAATGCCCCCAAAATGTGACTCCTTTAATTGTGGAAAGTTAAAAATAATGAATATTTTTGCCTTCAATTTTATCCATTAAAAATATCTATGCAAAATAAATGTTAATATATATCAGCCTAATAAATATCAGCCTTAAAGGTGGGCTGTAGATATTGCTTACTGATATTCATGATTGTACTTACTTAAGGAAACTGATGAACCAAAGTGGAAAACGGTAGGACTGAAAAACCCTTTGCAAGGGATAGAAGGGGAAATGGAGCCTGAGGTTTGATGTGGTTAAGGAAATGAGTAAACGGTGCTGAGTGCTGGTCCACACCTATCTATCCTGAGCACTAAGTGAGTATGTTTACTTCTATTTGCTCCTAGTTTGTTCAAAAGATGAGAGCACCCACACATAGCAACTATTGCTAATGAGAGAATAAAAGGCTAGAGAAGCTTTTAGATGACCATGATAATTCTGATTCCATTTTGAAAAAAAAATGCATTTCTTTATATTAATGTATGAATTTTCTTACAAATAGGTAAGGGAAAAACACGTTAGTCTGTTTTACCCTTGAAGACAAGCCATACTTGGGCAAAGTAAATGGTAAAATATAGTCAATGAGTTAAAATATTTTTGTAATTCTTACCTATTTGCAATTATTGGAATTTCAAGAGTTATTTGTGGACCTAATGTGATCCTAATTTTTGCCGGGTTGGGAAGCTATCTGGTTCAGAGCATGCATCTTTTTGGAAGAGATTGATGAGTGTCTTTCTATAGGCCTAAAATATATCAAAATCAAGGATCTCGATTTCATGAAAAATGTACCAGTTTTCAAATATTCTTGCCTATTAGATGTAGTGTGAGCTCATGTTAGGCCACAGACATTCTGCTAAAATATCTCAGTCCAAGGATCTGCTTTTCTACATGACTGTTTGCTTATTAAGATGAGGATATCCATTTAGCAAATTCTATTGAGTTACAAAAGTAATACTTGCTCCAATTAAGCTCATGGCAACCTCATATCTTTATTTCAATGCTCTGTTTTCCATGGAGTTTTCTGAATGTTTTCTCCCCTTCTCAAATTAAATATTACATGAGCCAAATAAGAAAGCATTCATGAGCTTCTCTCACAGATATTAACTGGTGGAAACATCTATTTGACCATTTTGGAGATATGCACATAATGAAGATGTCACTTAAAAAATAAGTGTGTTTGGGATTTTCAAAGAAAAGTAATATGGAGCAATGATATCTTTGATCATGGAAAGAACTCAGACATAATCAGCCATTTTCTATTCCTGGTGCACAAATCATTTCATGCCTTCTACAACCCAAGCCCTGTTGTTGGGCTTCAAAAGCAATTTCAGCAGCAAAATAAGGTGCTTTTCTTCAATTTTCAAGCCATTTGTATGAGGTTAGTGTTGTTTACCCACCTGGTACACTGATATTTACATACCCCTTTAAAGAAAATTGGTAGGTATGATTTATGGAGTACTGTAAGAGCACAATTTTCCATGTAGTGCACCTAATCTGAAAGGGCACTTGCAAAGGTCATTCTGGCCATACAAATACCAAGTCTTCTCTTTGGAATAAGTTAGGATATTCATTTTTCTTGGAAAATGTCAGCAGTACCCTACTCCAGGGGTTAGTTTATGCAGATAAATGCGTAAGCCTTTAATCTTAGAGCAGAAATACTCTACACAAATGTACAAGCACTCCATCCATCACTGTTGAGACCTGCAATTTGTTTTTATTTAAATCTCAAGCCAGGGTGGAGTGGGCAACAGTACTGTTAACATGGTAGCTCACATATAAGCTGAGATCAAGGCACATAAACACATTTAGACTCTCAACCCAGGTGGCTGGCCTGTGGGGCAACTGCAGCCCACAGGACTCTCTTCTGCTCTTTTTGCTGCTTCTGCGCTTGCTCTCCTTGCAGCTAGAGGCTTCATGCCCAGCTTGGCGCATGGGAAATTGCCCAGTAAGATTCCTTTCCCACAGACATTTTCTCTGGCCATGAAAACACACTTGTCAAAATTCCAATGAATAAAACATTATTACTTATCATTAATTTGAGGGATCCCATCAAAGAGAAAAATCTAACAAATTATGTCCACTGTGAATGTATTTATTTTCTCCAAGGATAGTCATGGATAAAGAAAATATCTGCCTTTTCCATAGTGAATCATCTCCAATCTTAAGACTTGCATTTTTAACTGACAAGAGCAATGGCACATGGCCTCTTGTGTTTAGATACATATTGGCACTTCATACACATTTGCCTTATTTCATGCTCTATAAAAGCCATTTGTGAAACTAAAATTTATCCCAAATTATGATTAACTGAATACCAAATTCAGGAGACATTTATGAATAGTAAAATATGGTCATAAAATATCTGTCTTCATTTTTACAATTTGAGTAAAGAAAGGATTTTAAAAAAAAAAAAGGGCATTACTGTCCTTTTCCTCAGATGAAGTGCAGCAAATAAAAACTGGTATTTATGGAAGATGTTGGAGTAGCAGTATACAGTTCCTTGAATTTGGTCAAATACTTCACTTTGTTTGTGCTGTCTTAGTATTATTAAGGTAAAAAGAACCATACATACAATAGATCCCCTTTGAAGATGCATACAGCAGTGTGGAGACACAATACTTTCTGACACAATTTTATGTTGTTTGTGAAAAGACAATTAAAGCAGTGTGTGTGTGTGTGTGTGTGTGTGTGTGTGTGTGTGTATGTGTTTGTATTTTTTCCTGGCTTTGACTTTAAAGATTTAAATGAGATCAACCATTTGCTCATATATGCAGTATTAATTTTTCTAGGCTTACTTATGTGTCTAATTTTAAATATCATTATTTTAAAGTGCCACTATGTTTAGTAACCTAAGAAAAATGACAGTATCCATAGTAGAAAATCACTCATTCTCAGGTGATAAGATGAATCTCTTTTCCAGCTCATCATGCCAGGAAACAGTGCACTTTGTAAAAAGCAGCTCAAACTTACATTCACAAACAAAGATCTTTGTCTTCCATTTCTAGATTTGCTCCTACTTTCATCTTCTTCAATTACTGGTGCCTGCGTCCCTGCCATTGCTCAGATCAATTGTCTGGAAGTCCTTTACAGTTCCATTTTTAGTTAGAAAGAAATGTTTGTAGACTCGGTTCTCTCCTTCTCCCTTCACATGGGTCCAGGGATAGAATGTGAGTCCTCAGGTTTGTTTTACCATCTGGCAAGCACATGTACTGGTTGAACCATCTCATTGGCTATCCATTCCTTTTCTGACTCCCACACTTTCTGCAGCACCCATGTGTCTGTGTCTGGAAGCCTGCTGGCTTGGAATCCATGCTGTCTCCTTTTTACTGCCATTATGGTGGTCGGCCTGATGCAAGTCCCTCCCTAAGTGACTGAGATATTCTCATCTTTTCATATTATGACTGCAGGATCTAGCTGCAAAATAAATTAGTTTATTTCACCACTTGGCTTAAAATGCTTCAACGGTTTCAAAATTTTCTATGAGGACCTATTGAGACTTCTCTGCTCTCTCCCACACCTCCCCCATACCCCCACCTCACACCGGCCTCTTCTATCTCTTGTCCCCTTGTTCTCTCTTCTTCTGTCACTCCCTCTCCCAGAGTGACTCAGGACTCACTCTGGCTGTTCCTTTGCCCAGCTGGACTCCCCATACCCTTGATGGCTCTGATCACACACTCACTTCTCCATTTCTGTCTCACGCCCTTTGGCCCCCATGCCATGTTGCTATCCTATCCCTCTTCTCTGCTGGTTTTATTCCCACGGCTCTCACCACCATCTGACATAGCATATGTTTGATTTACTGTATTGTTTACTGCCTGTCTTTCCCAGTGTAAGATAGAAATCCCTGAGAGCCAGGGTTTCTGTCTATTTTGTTTACTGCTCCATCCTTAGTGCCTAGAAAAATGTTTAGCATGGGTAGATCTTCAAATCTAAATATTTGGCAGTTGAATTGACAAATGCTTTTAGCTACTTTTTGACATGTCAATAATCCTATAGCTGTGTTCATTTACTTAGGGATTTTGTCCCAGAATGTATAAGCTTTATACCTCACATAACTGCTCCTACAAAATAGTATTTCTTCAATGAAACTTAATAATCAAGAGGGAAATTGAAGAAGAAACATAACCTCCTATCTGGTCAGATTGAGTTTGGTCACAGCCATGACAGATTGAGTTAAGGTCTTCATCTTGAGTGAGAAAGGACCATAAGGGAAGAGATCCTTAGAAAGGAAGTTTGAGTTCAAATTCCACCACTACTACTTACATGTTGTGTGGTCTGACATACACTGTGGTCTTTATGACCTAGGTTTTAGTTGGTGAAATGGAGCTGTGCAGTAATCTCCACTCACAGATATTTAATGCAGATGACATGCCATAATGTCAAATTCCATATCTATCACAGTTACCACTGAAATTACATGGAGACCACATAATATCTTGTATGTCATGCATGCTTTAGGAGAACATATATTACCTTGGACTCCCCTGCTCTAGGCTACAGACCATAGTTGCATCTGAATCCCATGGCCTGACACTTAAACATGTTCTCCACCTAGAGTCATCATAATTTTGGATAATAATAAAATTTCAGACGAGGAAGGAAGGATTTCATTGATCTGTTTCAATCTAGGAAACATCTATTGTGCCTCAGTGGTCAAATATCATTCACTGTTTGTTTATGTACAGTCTTCACGCTATGAATGATTTTTGTATTTTAAGTGGTTAGAAATCAGAGAAAGAACAATATTTTGGAACATATTAAGTTAAATCAGAAATTTCAGTATCCATTGGTAAACTTCTTCCAGACTCTGGCCATGATGATCCAATGATCCATTCATATTTACACTTTGGTTACATTTGTGCTACAGTATTAGAACTTAACAGTTAAGGCAGAGAAGTCCCAGGTCACAAAGCACAAAAAGGAAAGAAAGAAACAAAGAAAGACAGAAAGAACGAAAGAAATCTTAGTTTTCAAAAAAAAAAAAGAAAGAATGTTGTTTTATCTCTAACTATACAACTAGTACATCACAGGGCATGGTGTCGTGTACCTTTAATCCCAGCACTCAGGAGGCAGAGGCAGGTGGATCTCTATGAGTTCGATGCTAGCCTGATCTACAAAGTGAGTCCAGGACATCCAGGGTTACACAAAGAAATCCTGTCTCAAGAAACAAACAAACAAAAAACAAAAACAGAAAAACAAAAAACAAAACAAAAGAAACCCCTAGGACTTCAACTTTCTAGTCAATACAAGTGATTTTGTTCTTTTTGCATGATAGATAAAAAAATTGAGCGGGCAGGGTCCTGCACCCAAGATGAACATGTCCCTGCATCACAGCAGTGTAAACTGCAAATGTATCAAGGCAGAAAGACAGCAACAAAAACACAGCTTTTGTTGGTTGCCTCTGGATACTCCTTTTCCCTTTATCCCCTGAGAAATATGTTAGAAAATGTTGTGTATCTCCCAAAAATAAGGCCTACAGGGTTGACCAGATGGCTCAGACTGTAACAGCACTTGCCACCAAGCCTGATGATCTGAGTTTAGTACCCAGGTTACACACAGCAGAAGGAGAAAAGGGTCTCTCACAAGTTGTCCTATGACATTCAAAGCACCAACCCAAAAAAGTTAACTTGAATGAATGGCACAAATGTAACTGACGCAACAATGGAAAAGGAAATATCCCTGTGACTTAACATCTTGCTTCATCCTGTCTCTAAGTGGGGCTCTGGGTTCCTTTCCATATGGACACAGACTTTAGACTCAAATGCAAACTCTTTGCTAAAATTAACTGTTGAAGTTATTTTTTTTTTTCCTTTAGAATTGTGGAGGGCCGTGAATGCTTATTACATTTAGGGAAATGGTTGGCCCTTGTTCCGACTTAATGTTCTTTTTTTTCCCTTTCAGTCCTCCTACTGATTTGCAGTCAGCACTTCCCTGCCTTCTTTCTTCAAAGCCCCTCAGGGATAACTAACTACACAGAAAAGTTTGTATGAAGAAAGTAGTAGGGTGAGTGGAGGACAGCTTTGGGAAGACATTGGAGAACGTCAGTATATGTACAAAACTGACTTCCTAGCCCTTATTATATAATGTTCTCTTTCCTTCCCACCGGTAGGAATTCCAATAGACAGAGCTGCTGGGTCACAGCCACAACATTCACTCCTATTCTTGATCAGATGACCAAACCATATCTGAAGACTCACGAAGCTTACTGGTCTCCATTATGAGCCCCACAACGGTCAGAAAAGACTAGACTTCCTTTTCTAGATTACCCTGAAAACAGCTCCGGCAGGCCAAGGCCAGCCCTTTCACTGTACTTCTAGCTTAACTGATGTGTAAGATGTGTGCTTCTATTCCCTCGGCAGATGGATAAATTATATGGAATTGAGTGCAATGCTCCTTTTTACTTCTGCTGTTTTTAAGCTGCTTGTTGTCATTTTTACCTGCATATAATAAAAATATCTAGAACTGTAGATTGTTTTGTACCACATGACACAAAATCACCCTACGATATAATGCCCATGTTCTGATATCTGGCAGGCATTAGTCTTCTTGGACACTATCATTGGGACCTGTATAATTAAGTGCAGTCATTGGAATCCAGATGGTAGGTTTTCTGGTATTTTTCAGTGGGTGACTGAAATTTTGAGAGCAAGTGATGTAGTTCTTGTTAGGCCAGGGTTATCAGGCCATAAAGATGCTAAGCAACAGGGTAGGTGGCTAAGAGGTGTGGTCACCAGCTGACAACACTCACCCTTGCCCCTCTTACTGTTGAACTTGCCATGGTGGAACCCAGGGTGCTGTTTCCAGCTTGCTAACCTTCTTAGCTCCCAGTGTTGGCATCACCATGATTGTGAGAACCTTTGTCCACATCAGTGAGAAGTTGTGATTCATAAGAGAAAAGTGGATAGCTTCTAGCCAGTAAGTCTACTCTTTTATCTTCTGGTTTTAAGGAGTACTCAAAACAGATTTAGCTCGTACTAGTTCTGTGACTTTAGGCAAGTTGTAGAGCCCCTTTAAGTCTCAGTTTCCTCATTTGTAAAAGAGTATGATAATCATTTCTACATTATGTGTCTGGGGTGTAGACTAAGTAAGGTAAGTCATGCTAATAGCCACAAGTAACCATAAACTTTGACTTGGAGGACGTGCCTAATAATGGTCAGATTTTGTCTTGCTGCTGTGAGGATGAGAAATAAACACAGGCCAGTATTTTTTTGCTTGCAGAGCAAAGTAGTATCACTTTTTTCACTTCTAAAATCTAGGAATTTAGACTCCTTAAAATCACAGGAAATGAGATCTAATCTAAAAGTGTCGGTTAAGTAGAGGAGGTTGATTGTAAACTTGTGTCGTGACAAGTTTGTTCCCAAAGCTAGATGTCCTAGGTTTTCAAGATTGTTTCCATAGAACTTTAGCATTCAAGACAGAGGAAGTATCTCACACAGAAGTGTTCAGTCCTCAGTCCCGTCTTGTAGGTAGTTTTAATTGTTTAAAAAGGGCAACTGACAATCTAGGTGTGACTAGGAAACATTGACTGGGAGAGAAAGGAGGAGGTGGTGAGACTGTGTCTCATGGGGTTAGGAACACAAAGCTCAAAGTCAGTAAGGAGGGATATTGATTAGCATCATGTGCCTTTAGGACCACTAGGCCTGATCAGGAAAGATTTCAAAGAGAAACCTGGAAGCTCAAATTTTGAATTAATATTTGAACCAATGAACTTGCTTCAATAAAAATTTCCCTCACTAGGAATGAAGGCAATTCTACTTATTGGAAAGGCTGCCTTTCTGGGAGATATTTGAAGAGAATCTTTATGTTGGGGAGGTGAACTAGCTTCTCACTAAATATTCAGGGAATGTTTTGACAGGGAGAGGATTATTTATGTGGGTCTGTGCATCGAGTCTTTCTTCACTTTCTGGAGCATCTATGTTTATGCACTGTGTCTGAAATATAATTTTGTATGTCATCCCTATCAGAGAAGCAGCTTCTCCACTGAGGAGGGTGTTCTGTGGGGGAATGAGAGGTGTTAAAAATTCATATTTTCCTTATATAACAGTCCCTCATCTCAGTTGAGAGGTCATATGAGGGCCAAGAGCCTCTTCGTTCATTGGGGATCTATGAAGCAGTACCATCAGTGAAAAGTGTCTCGTTGCCTGGGAGAGAGAACTACTAAACAAACAAATTAATAAGCATACAATAGATAAAAAGACTAAAAAATAGAAAAAATATAACTAATATATAAAAGATAAATAAAAAATAAAAATTAAAAATAAGAAGTCTATGTCCAAGTTCCCTTTGGTGTGTTAGTTGTAGTATTGATGCCTTCTTCTATATAGCTAAAATCCTACTATAAGTGAATAGATGCCATATGTGTCCTTCTGAATCTGGGTTAGTTCACTCAGGATGAGCTTTTCTAGTTCCATCCATTTGGCTGCAAATTGCATAATTTCATTTTTTCTGATAGTTGAATAATAGTCCATTGTGTAGATGTACCACAGTTTTTTAACCCATTCTTCGGTTGAGGGACATCTGTGTGTGTTTCCAGAGAAATGGGATGGAAGGGTTAGGAGGTAAAGAAAAAAAAATGAAATGTGATGTTTCGGCCTTTTACTACTGTCATGAACTGTTTAGGATAATTAAGAAATGCAAACTAATGGTTATGCAAGCTGGTCATTCTGTTAGGTACTATGACAGCCTATTATAGTTACTTGCTAAGCTAATCAGAAATAAACCTGCTAAGAGACAAGCAACATCTGCTTACCCTAATATAAGAGATAGATAGGGCCTCTTCAAAAACCTCAAGAGATCTGCAGAATATGGCATTCAAAGATGTTTTCGTAACTTTAGATTTTTTTGTATCAAGACATATCAACTCCTGACAGCACCCCCTATTCTCCTCCAAGTAGAAGATGAGCACTGAAGAATCTCCAGTAGGAGATGATTGAATTAGTAGCAAGCCTATCTCTTGGTAGGAAAAGCCCCTTGCTCCAACTGTAGACAGAATGCTGTCCAAAAAGGACAAAACCTGGAAGCAGGTAAGTCGACAGCCTAGCTCTGCCAAGACAGGGTAGGTAAGTCCTTCATAACCCCTGCTCTACAATCAATGTCTGTCAGAGAATCGGGGCCAAACGACTGAAGAGCGATGCTGTAATGTATGGAGAGAAAATGGGAACTGTCCAGGCAGCCACTGGTATGTCATTTCTTAGTTTGGGAAGCTGCAGACCCTGTACTTCCTATAAAATCAGATATATTTATCCCTCTCAGGTCTCTGAGGTGATTGAAGAACAGATAGATAAAGTCTCATAATTAAAATTTGAGTTGTTTAGGAGTCAAGAGAGTGTTATATATCTAAGAAGATACTTTTAAAATTGTGTTGCAATTAGTATGAATGTTGAGTCAGATATAGAACTTTAAACTCATGGAGATGTTTAGATAGTAGAATGTTAAAGTCAGGTACCAAATACATATGGACTGGTCATTGGGAATGTACGTTAAGCCATATAACCCTAGTAACTGTGGCCTAATTACCTCTGTTGTACTGTATTGTATTTATTATTATAAGAGAAAGAGCCATTTGTTGGACTGAAAGGGGAAACTGTAGGGGGAAATAAGATATACCTTAAACTTAAAAGAAAAAAAAAGTGAAGAGGATGGGGGGTTGAGGGTGGAAGGGTGGGACTGGAGGGGGAATAGGGAGGGGACTGCGATTGAGATGTAACTTGAAGAAATAAAAAATAAAGGAAAAAAAAACATGAGAAAATCAACACAAAAGAAAGTATCTGTGGATCCATACAGTTTCAAAATATCTGAAAATAAATTATTGCTTTTTAAAAAAAATTCATATTTTCCAATCTAAGGAAAAAAAACCCAAGAACCTTGTGTTCTTGAAAATCAAAACGGGGGAAAATTCATATGGAATTTCCAGACTTTGAAAGTGAAGTGTGACAGCCCACTTCACGTTGTTGCCACGTAGTCACCCAAAGTAGTGCAAACTGGATGAAATTCCAAGCAGGTGGTTAGTGTGCTACCGAAGCATGACCAATGCCTCCTCCAGAACAAGCAAACAAGCAGCTGAGCATGTTAACATAATTTCCTATCATTTCTATTTGATGTGGGATGGATGGAAACATTTGGGATGCAAGCCATGATGCAGACTTTCAAAACTGATTAGCATTTTTGGGGACCCTGGAAGCCATTTCTGCAGCATTATCAATGCTTGGTTTAAATTGATTAGTGCTGTTGGAAAAGTGTGTACCCAAGTGAGGAGTGCTAACCACAGGCCGACGATAAGATAAAGGCTTAGGATTGCATATGAGCTCCATGGCACGAAGGCCCCACTTGTGAGCGAGATCCTGCAGGAGAGGGTGTAAATGGTTTGGCGCAATTACAGATTCGCTGTAGTACTCGTCCAACACTTAGACGCTACTTGTGACAATGTGTAAAATGGGCTGCATTCCTCTAGGATAAAGGTTGTTCAGTTCTTTGTCATAACATTAATCACTGATAAACTTGTTTCAGTTGTTAAATGTGAAGCCACTATATGATTTTGTTGAAATTCTGTGGTAGGCACATTGATGTTCACTTTCCTTAAATTTTGGTGATTCTGGAATCGCCATGGTAAATGTTTTGCCTTTTTGAAATGAGAATGATAATGTGGTGGCAGTTTTGCAATTTCTTGATCACTTTTTAATTTTTCTGTATGCATCCTCAGCTCGTAGAGCCATTGTATCCCTTTTCTGTTATCAAACACAGACAGAAAGTAAAGAAGTGTGGTATAGTGGGGCACATCTCAAAAGAATGAGACCCTTCAAAGGTCAACTTTTCTTGCTCTTCAATAGTTGACATTTAAGCATTATTTCAGACACTGCTGATGATGTTTTTTTTGAGATAACCAAGAAGTGTGTTGGTATGCAATTATTTTTCTAATGAGATGCAAAAATGCAAATATAGTAGTATGTGCCAGTTCTTTGGAGTGCCTTCTGTCAGAATTGCAGGCCTTACAAGACTTTGATAGATACCATGTCACTATTCAGAGTTGGAGAGCTGCTAGGTTTTAAAGGATCATCTATGACATGATATCTTTAGATGCTAAATCGTGAAAACCTTTAGTGATAATAAATGTAGAGGTCATATGGTGTTATTCTCGGTAAGTTCTGACAGCTTCATTTAACAAATTGTATCAACAGGATCTGTTGGTAGACATAACAACTCCACCTTTAAAATAAAAATACTGTGTCATATGGGAAAGAAATGTATATGACATCATTTCACTGTATTATTTTCACCTTTACATTGTGTCTTTTTGAAATATACACACACACACATAAATCTACATATGTGTATCTCTGTCTCTCTCTCTCATAGGGGCTGTGTGGGGGTGGTTGCTTGAAGCATTGTGTTTTGTGGACTATTCTGTTTGCTAGTATATGATTTCTTAAGACTCATGTAGTAATTATATCCATGGAAGTACCATGATGAAGCAACTTTTAGATACAAGTGAATGCAACACAGCCACTCTGCTCAGGAGCCTGGAGGTGAACCTGGAGGTGGTTAGACATGAAGATTAATAAGTATTTTATATGAAGATGACAACTAAACTATGTAGAGGCCCACACAAAGGCAATCAAGAGCCAAGGATAACATCTCAATTCCTAGTTATCTGTCTTCCTTTGTCAAGAGTTGGGGGGGGGGGCAAGGGTGGCTCTAGAGTCTAAAGGCTCCTGAGAGAGTAATAATAACTGTTTCTTCTAATTTCCACCATGCCAACAGACCCCCCTGGTTCTTCAGGAGGGCTTAACATCCTCATTGGTGAACTGCAGGTAGATGTAGTTAGCACGTGTTTTGGTTAAGGAACTTTTCTCTCTAGTTCTTTCTGGCTTTCAGAACCCTTGCCAAAAAGTTTGATCAAAGTAGAAATGATTGTCCCATGAGGACAGAAACTGTTTGGTCATCTGTGTAAGCCTGACACCCATCTACTACTGTAGAGAGTTAGTTGAGGGGTAGGCTGAGTTGCAGTAAGAGTTTATTCGGGTAGAGAGAAATTCATGGAGCAGGCAGCCCTTACCTATTTGACACCTCACCTATTTGCTGAGGTGTCAAAAAGAAGAGATTTAAAAGGCAAACACGGAAACGAAACACAGCAGGGGCTGCCATTGCCTTGGTCTGTCCTCAAGTTAGTTGTGACCATCTTTTTGATTAGTTGTAAGCTTCCCTATTTCTTTCAAATACTGGGATTTTTTTTTCTTTTTAAGAAATAGTCTCAGTCAAAAATTGTTTATATTTGTAGATCATTAAATTACAAAGCCTTACAAGGCCAACTGTTCAGAAATTCTTAATGCCTACTCAAAATTTTATTTTGTTTTGATTCGTTCTTTTCTTAGTATTTATGAGTTCTGATAGTGGAAAGAGATTCTTACTTTCTATGTACCCAGGGTAAAGTTTAAACTGACTATGTAGACCAGCTTGGTCCTAAACACAACAATCCTCCTGTTTCCACCTCTCCAGTGCTGAGCCTGCAGGTAGCACTGTGTTACCATGCTGACCTTTCTTTTTTTATTTACTTACTTATATTTGAGATAGACTCATGTTGTTTAGTGAAGACTGTCTTGAGTTCATGATCCTCTTGCCTTAGCCCTTCCCAAGTGAGTGCTGGATTATAGACCCTGTACTACTACATGTGGTCCACTTACACTTATTCTAATGCTTTATTCACTGTAGCCATTTAATAAGTAATAGGTAAATGAATGAGTGTACACAATGCCATTGAATGGTGCTTGTGTAACTGAGAAACAAAAAGGAAATACCTAAATAAAAACGTTCAGAGTTTAAGTCACAGAAAATCCAATTTAAGGTAATTTCTCAGGGGGATCTGGTGGCATAGGCCTATAATCCCAATACCCACGAGACTGAGAAAAAAGGCTTGGAAATTGGAGGCTCCACACAGTGAATTCAAAGTCAGCCTGGGTAATTTAGTGAGACTTTGTCTCAAAATAGAAAGTTAACAGCTGGGGATATAGCTGGGGTAGAGGGTTTCTCTAGCAGGTACAATGCTCTGAGATCACTCTCCAATACTATAGAAAGAAAATATGAAATTCTCTAAATCCTAAGAAAGCAATGGCTTGCACAACTCTCAGAGCTAACTGAAGGCCACAAATGCTGTCCTTAGTCATTTAAAAATGATCATATAGGTGTCGTATAGGAAAAAAATCAATTTTGTTTTGGATGTAATCAAAGGTCAGATTCAAGTCAATGTGTGAAATTACAAAAGAAAAAGATTCAGTGTGGCAAAGATTTCCTCCAGGTTCTGTTAAAACAGTTTTAGGGTCAGTGACTTGGTACAGATTCAGGCAAATGGTTAGGGGGTTGGAGTCAGTTAACTACAAAGTCCTTATCAACCCGCAGCTTGTTTTAGTTCTATGTTTACATATGGTTGAAATGCTTCCCAGGGAAAGGCAAATCTAACTGATTTTTCAAGAACTGAGTTCATCAGAAATGCTGCACAATTTGCCAATTATTCTTAGACTGCGTCGCTTGAAGCAGGAGACTATAATGCATCATCCACAACCCTTCCTTGTGTCTAGATTTCAACAATCTCCATGCTGGCCTGGGCCTCTTCCTCCCCTGAACCTTTCTAACTCCGTCACTTCCCTAGCATCATCCTTTTAAACTTGCAGAGTGGCTGCTGCTGACACATACTGCTAACCTTGAACATATGGCTTCATCTTGGGGAATCGAGGGTGGATCATAAGCATCTCTGTGGCCCGTCCTGAGCACACGGATCTGAATCCTACTGGGAGACTTAGTCCCTTCCAATGTCAGCTTGAGTGTTACATTCTTGCCAAGCTGTCTGGTTTGGTAGTCTGCCAGCATGCTGGGGAGGATTCAGTCTGCTAAATGTGAGGTGGAGGATAAGTGTGTGTCTCACATTCATTAAACTCCACAGAAAACTTCACAACCAAAACCAAGATGGCAGGAAGGACAAAAATTAGCATCACCAGCATGATTAACTATGATTATGGGAGCATCATGGCACTCTCATGAGAAAGTGGGAGAACTGGCATTATTATTATTATTATTTTTTTCTCTCTCTCTCTTTTAAAATGATCTGACTTTCTCTGTTAATTACAAGTTAGTTTTCACATTCTGGACACATATATCTCTGACTGGTTGTCAGGGACTCTATAGCAATAAATTATGCTCTGAGGTCTCTATTTCCATAGAAGATTTCCATTTCAGAAAAAAAAGAAGTCTTCAGACATTGCATTTCAGGGTGATAATTGCACTTCTCAGGTGGTTAAGAAAGAGAGGATCTACAAATAGTAATTAAAAAGTTGTGCCCTTGGGGAATGGGGATGACAGCCATGGAACTCAAGCATATGAAATGCTAGACTTGTGGCTTGACCTTGCTCTACTGTATTCAGTGTCATACATTCCAAGTATATTTATAGTTCAATATTTGGAGATGACAACTTGAAGGCGCATCAGATAGAGGAGATGGTAACATTCATCCTGGCATGTTAAACTAGGCCTTTGATGACATAACATCTTATAAATGCTAGGAAGCTATTGATAAATGAATACTTCTAACTCATGCATGCCCTTCTCTGTGCTCTACAGGTGAGCGTCTTGGGGAGGAGAAGACATAGTTACCCCACCCTGACTCTGCAACTTTAGGTTTACAATGCTAGGGTCGAAATATGGTGATCTCTGGCCATGGTGGACTCATATATGCACATATTCTGCTCATAGGGGATAGGTAGTGGTGCGTGGAAAGCAATGTGTCCCTGATGACTTGACCCTACAGCCCTACTTGGCTGATTTGCTCGAGCAGAGTCATTTCTCCTCCCTGGAAACAGGTGATGGCTCCTTCATTTTATCCAGATCTCTACTGGAGTGCATCAATCATTTTGTTCTGCTCTTTTGCTGGCCACGTCATTAGTCCGGGGTCATAGGTGCTTTACATTTTGAAGGAAGTCTCATTTTTCCACCTGTGTTTTGCAGATCTACAGAAAGCCCACATCTGCAAAAGGAGGACTGGCTATCTACCTCCTATAAGCTCCATAAGAGGTGAAAAATTAAGAATGTAGAAGTATGGCCCCTGTACTGAGTGGTTTTGTGTGTCAGCTTGACACAAGCTAGAGTTGTCAGAGAGAAAACAGCCTCAGTTTAGGAAATACCTTCATGAGATCCAGCTGTAAGGCATTTTCTCAATTAGTGATCAATGAGGGAGGACCCTGCTCATTGTGGATTGTGCTATCCATGGGCAGGTGGTCTTGGGTTGTTTAAGAAAGCAGGCTGAACAAGCAATGGGGAACAAGTCAGTAAGCAGCACTCCTCCATGGCCTCTGCATCAGTTCCTGCCTCCAGGTTCCTGCCCTGCTTGAGTTCCTGTCCTGACTTCTTCCACTGGTGGACTGTGATCTAGATGATCTGAGAGCATAACCTGAATAAATCCTTTCCTCCCCAACTTGCTTATAGGTCACGGTGTTTTCATCAGAGCAATAGAAGCCCTGAGACAGCCTCTTTTAAGAAAGTCACAGTGCCTTGAGACTCATGAATACAAGAAGGTAGTGACCGAATAGCAGAGACTGTGCTCCAACACAGGCATGTATGGCATGCTCCGGGTAGAGAATCCAACATCTAAGGCAGGCAATAAAGACTGAGCAGAAGACTGCCTGTCAGAGAAACAGGGAAGAAAATTCTATGGGGTAGAAACAAAGAAAAAAGTATGTTTGAGACTTGATAGGTAGCACCTTAGGAAGGCACAGGAAACTGATAGGTGACTCCTGCATCAGGTCAAATTTTGGCATGTAGCATGTAACACTTATCAAGGTGTATTTGTGAGTAGATGCTTGGGGATATTAAATCGAAGTAACCCTTTTGCCTCCAGAAAAGAGCTTTTGTATAACTGAATGATAGAGTTTTGCAATGGCAAGCTAAATGATATGAGAGTATTGCCTCTTAATCACAGAAATCCGTGTGGGAGGGTTCAGCTATGTGGAGCAGAAGCATGTGCTGTTTTGAGTGCATAGTATTTTGTGTGCTGTGATGACCCATATACAGCCATCAGAGCGCGTCAGAGGACAGCCAAAGACGGCCATTCACAGCAGAGTATAGATACTCTCTTTGCCATCACCATATGGTGTCAATCAAACAACTGGAATATGGAGTTTGCATTGTTCACATGTTAGGCTACCAGAATCAGCTGGGTTCCAAACAGTGCTTGGGATAATAGTTTATTGCTAGAGCATGGTGAGATACAGCATGGGGTGCTCTCTTCAAATGGAAACCATGAATGGTACTGGTGTCCAGGCAAGGGAGATTAACAGTTCTGGAAAAGGCAGATAGTTGTAAGAACAAAAATATGACCAGGCTGTTGGTGATAGATGGAACAGTCAATGTTTGTAAAAAGAGTGCAAAACTGATGATCAGTTGTGCAGTGGGCATGAGTGTGACTGAGTGAAACGGAGATGAACTCAGCATCAGCTGTCAATGGAGAGCATTGTAGTCACCTGCTGGGTGGAGTTAGGTGGCTCTAGGCTGTTGTTTGGTGTTTAAAACCAAGTGGCACCCGCAAAGCTTTTTAAAATGTGGGATGTTATTAAAAATAAAGACCTTCCTTAGTTTTTTCATTTTAATTTCTACAGAAGGGGATTGGTTATGTCCTCTTTGACCTGACAGTGGGCTAAGGATCACTCCTTAGTGCCACCCCCAAAGACCCATGAATATGGATTTCGGAACTTAACCATCCACTTGTTTGTTTGTTTGTTTGTTTCCTTCTTTTATCTTAGCAGACAAGGGAGCCAGAGGAAGGCAACCATACTTCCCATCTCTTTCCCAAGAACCACACCTCTCAAGGGGTCATTGTTCAGTAGGTCTGAACCTGTGTGATACTAAGGTAATGCTAAAATAGAGAGTACCATTTTACGTAACTATTTCTAAGCAAGTCTTTCGGTGTTCATCTTCCATATCCTACTTAGTTCCTCTGTAGGATCTTTTCCTTTTGATGAAGACTTATTACTTGTTCCCCACAAACTCTTTGGCTACAAATTTGTAGTTCATCTAGTCTCCTTCTATGGATATGGGGTGGCTACCTAGTACTATAATGTTAAGGAACAAGTTCATACTCCCAATTTCTGGTTTTAATTTTTTCCCAATTTAATTCTGTATTTTGAGTGCAGAGGAAGCTATTGTTGATTTTTTTTTTATTTCTGCACATCAACCTGCTCATTTAAAAGATTGAGCATGTATCATACACTAACAAATAGGTTCACTGAATGTGAAAAATGTACACGACTTATTTGGAGTTAATAATGTGCAAGAAAGATGTCACTCTGTTGTGGTTTTTAGGTTTTTTTTTTTTTGTCTTGTTTTGTCATAAGGTCTTTCACTGTATTCCAGATTGGTGTCTCCAGCTTCCTTCACCAGGTATGCCCCTGCTGGAATTACAAGTGTGACTCCACCCAGTTAGGAATGACAGCTTCTTATACACATCTATTTTGCATCTGCATCATTCTCTACAGAAGCATCTGTGACTTACTGGGAAGCAGAGGATCTTTCATACATCCTTCTTCATATTTGAATTAGATGCATCTGAGAAATAGAAACAAGCCCTGTTCCTGTAGGAATGCTGTCAGGGGTCTGACAGATGGTCTGAGGGCTCTGCTTGTTTGTATCCTTCCTTTACCTAGTATCTGTATTTGTCATTGGGGCTGGACTCAATTGGAATATGATGCCCACACTCCGGGTTAGACTCTTACAGGGTAAGTGTGGGTAATTAATAGGACGAGAGCCCTTAATCAAAGATTTGCTTAGGCAAAAGATAAATCTCAGGAGGAACTTCCTCCTCCATGGCGGCATGAAGTTCCATGGTCATGGTCTTGACCTGATTTACTCTCTTCTTTCTGTATTCTCCCTTAACCACCTGCAAATTCTGGTATTAAACATCAGGCCTGTGCAGACAACTCAGCGTTGGGTCTTTTGCCTTGGCCATTCTAAAAGTCTGCTCCCATCTTTAATACAGAGCAGCTAGTACCAGCCTTGTCTTTCTGATGGAGAATGGTCATTCTCTTGGTCAAACTTGATCCCAACCTCTTTTTCTATTCGTGGAAGCCTTCCTCTGGCTAGTATCTCCCAGCATATTTCATTTCCTTACACAGTATCTGCCAAGTTTCGGTCCTTAGTATCCTTAAAGACATCTGCTTTAAACAAATCCTTAGCTGTAGCACAGGCCCCAAGCTAAATCTAACAACTTTTACATGTTAGAGCCCCTCTACAGTCTGCTCTAGCATACTTTTGCACCATGTTTCTGCTATGTGGTCTCCTAGAGAAAATTCCTGTTATTTGTGTCCTCATCCACTTTGTGTAGCTTAGACAGAATTCTATAGGCAAGGTCATTTTGAAAGTATCCAAGTTTGTTCTATACACTGGGAAAATCATGATATGTGGAGATACACCTGGAAGGGTCTTCATGTGTCATGATGTGGCAGAAAGCCATATATGATGAGACAGGGAAGAAGGAGAAAGAGGAGGAAGAGGAAGAGGAGGAGGAGGAAGAAGGGGGGGGGAAGTTTTTATTTTTATAACTTACTCCTGGGATAGCTAACTCATTCTGTTGATAATTGCCTTCAACCACTTCAACCACTTATGAAGTTGGGAGTTCCTTTGACTAATACATACCTTAATGTCTATGGTGTTTCCACCTCTTGATATCATTGCAGTTACATTTAGATATGTTATTCTGATGATAACTACAGCCTTTGGACACAGGTCTCCATTCATCATATTTTGCTTTCATTCTCCTATGTGGTATATGTCCCTGCTCACCTTCCTGGGTATCCCATCAGTCTGTCATGCCTCCTGAAATGCCACCTCCTTCATTTTCTCTCATCAGATATTCCTCCATCTCTGCACACCCTGTCTTTCCTCTTAATGCTTTTCTGGGGACACTTGAAAAATGTTAAACAACCAACCAAACAGGTTCATGAGCTAATGAGTAGGTGGTAAAACAGCCCAGGCCACAAATCACCTCTTACATGGTGTCATACTACCCATTCGTCTCCCCACCCCCCTTCCCACACTGGAAAAGTAAAACAAGCAAACAGCAATCCAGGAAGGTCAGCAGAAACAGCTTTTTGTAACTATTGTATCATCTGTGACATGACCCCATTACTTGAAGATTAGCTCTCTGGGAACTGGTTTTAAAGTCTGGATATTCATTTATGAAGCTAGCTGGTGAAGTGAAGAATTTTAACCTCATCTACTGAGTCTCCATTTCTATCCTTCACGCAGCATCACGCTGCCTTTGATGACTCACCCTATGGGATTTTGAGATCAAGGAGTAGTTCCCCCACCCCCAAGTTACTTGAACTCTGTTCCCTACATTTCTTTGAATTTCTAATACTTGAATAGATCACACTTTTTAAAAAGAGTGGGACTGTGGGTGACAAGACTCTATTAGTTGCGCAAATGAACAGCCCTAGGATTTTGGTTTTAAATTCATGCTTTGCTGCTATTGGCTGCTATTTTTTCACTATCACATGTATGTGCCTGTGAATTCTTTGCACAGTACAGATCCACATGCGCTTAACAAAAAAACAGGACTCCTCTATGTCTTTGCAAATTGGTGGCTGTGTTCTGTATTCTGTGCAATGTCTGTTTTGTCCCAACCAGGGCTGTTCCCCGTGAGCTGGCCCCCATCGCTGCTGGTAGGTAACTATGTGATATATAACTTGCAAGCAGCCCTGCTGTTTGTTACTAGCAATTAATCTCTCTGGTGCCTTTCTTCCATTCAGACTAAGCCTTTATGTTCTGAATCCAGCTATTCTAGCGCTCCCCACTTGTGCTGTGTAGAAAGGACTCAGACTGACAGATTATCGCAGGGCAGTTAAGCATGTAATTGCTCAAATGAGTTAAAATCCCTTCAAATATCTGTCTTTGTACCTCATCACACCACTTCACGGACTCAAATATTTGACAATTGATGAAGATAAACTAAAGGGGCCTTCATTAGCTACCAACCACCGTGAGAAGCTTCTTTCAGCCAAAGGCTGGTGAATTTTGGAACTTATTATCTCCTTAAAAACTGCAGGAAAGCAGAAAAAATACCTCAGCGAACTTTAGAATAGAGAAAGCCAGGAACTTCACATGGAAACTGGGGGGGGGGGGGGGGAGTTTGCGACTCTAAGGCCACATTTGTTAAACATGCAGGGGAGGCTGGAAGATGCAGCAGCGATCCAATAAAGAAAGGGAAGTGTGCCCATGTGCTCATGGCCCACTTCGATTAGTGGCAGCATGTTAAACTCAGAGGTAATTACAGAAACGGGGAGAGAGGGTGGCAGAAATCCAGCACAGAGCAGAGGCTGATCTTAGTGTGGGTTTGCCCGGGAGCTGCCAGGAGCCCTTGTACCAAAGTTCTAGAATAAAGTCACGTGTCAGGCTGAGGAGGCATCTTGAGAAATTCATAGCACTTTGCTCTGGAAGGAACTTCAGCACGTGTTTTGACTTCCAGGGACCTCACTGCTCTGTTCCGATCAGATGCCAAGGAAAACAGGTGGTAACACGGCCACGAGGCTCCAGAGCAGTAGAGGACACCCAGATTTGAAATAACGTGTGGCTTGTGCCTTTCTGCTGTGAAAATATCCAATTTTAGTCTTCCCTGCGAAATCAACGCCTAATTTTTTTCTAAGAGAAATGTATTACGAACAAAACAGGTTATCATTGTATAAAATTTAAAAAGCTGAAATTTTCTCATTTATAGTTCATATGTAATGTGAACTAGAACATATGTCACCAAAATAAATAAAAAAATTAAAACACCAAAACAATAAATGTGAAAACTAGGAGTTTGAAGAATTCTCTTTTGGAGATTTTGGTTCCTTAGGTTAGTTTGGCTAGGCTGCTCTGACAAAAATACTGCAACAAGATTTCTCAGGTTCCAGCCATGGTCTCTGTATGGCACACACACCCATGGAAGTTGGCTCTGGCCATGTACATCCTGACCAAACATCACTGTCCCACTGATTAAATGATGTAACACTAAATGACAATAGTGAGTAGACATCTTTGAGTGGGGTCCTGATTATAATGTGACTCCTAGCATGATGCTATTGAATATATTGCTGGGTTTTGTTTGGACAGAGTAAGCCGGGTACACTCAAGGAAGGAAGTGGTACGAACCTACGATGAGTTTATGCAATGGGGACTTTGTGTCTCAATCTACCTATCATTTCTTTTCACCACAGGTTTCCCTGCACGTGCACCCATGGTGTCACATACACATTAGAGATGCACAAAAGTTCATCCAGAGTTCTGACGTTCTTTTCATATTGACAGTTTGATTTTGTTTCAATCTTAGATCTTGAAGAGTAGGATATCTGAACAACTACCTGTAGTTTTAGTTTATAACTAATGGTAAAAGGATCATGTAGGCACTCTAATAAAATCTCAGTGTTATGTCACAGACAGGATATGCCAATCAAAAGGCTGTCACACCTTAATTTTTAAATAAAGTGTGTAATCTGTAATACTGCACATTTTACTTTATATTTCATATGTGAAATGTTATTAGTCACATAGAAGTTGTAAGACAATTCCAACATATTTTAAAGTAGAACAAATAAACATTGTATGTATTTAAGGTACAAAACATACAAGGCAAATAATTGCCTTATAATCAAATTAATAATGTATCCATTATTTTCTATAGTTATGATTCATGTGTATATGGTGGGAAACAAAACACATAAGATTAACTAAGAATTACTCAGGCATATTATAAACTGCTACAATTAGCTAATGGAACAATTAATATAAAAGTTGTTGCTATATGAAAAATAAAAATCTAGGCAGTTCTAATGAGTTGCCTGTGGGTAAAATATTAAGAGAACAGATTGACTAAACAGAATTGAACATTTTGAATGAAATTTTAATAAATTCAATAAAAATATCAAGATAAGATATTGCCATAATTCCGTACCTCACAAAATTTCTTGGGGTAAGCATTCACATGATTGGCCAGAGAAAGCTTTAACGACACACTTTTCCTTAACTACTTAGATACATCAAAGCCAGAGCCTTCTAAGTAGAGGCACATTTAAAAATTCTATCACATCTTGCAGGTGAATTAAAAGCTGACTACTAGCTTTGTCAACTGAAATCTTGTCGAGTAAAAACGTAAAATTATAATGACATTAACAATGAGTCACCTCAATTCCAGACTTATGAATAAAGGAATATAAAAGAGATAATACTAGAGAAATCAGGACACTATGCCAGCTACCTCTAATTACTCCAGGAGCAAAAGCCTGTTCAGTTAGGGTAGTAGGAACCATAGTAGCCACAGTGTAACATGGCTTCTCATGGTCCTTCCAAAACACTCTTTTTACAGCAGCCATGAAGTCGAACTTACACACAGACTACAATGCCTTTTTAAAACAACTGAATATATGTTCTAAAACAAACTTCTACATTGTAAATTTTGGGTCAATCACAAAAGAAAAGACAGTAATAGAAGAAAAAACTGACAAAAATAGTTCTAGTCAAGATGGAGAACAATATAAAGAATAATAGATTAGTACATATGAGATGACTACATACATCAAGTAGATAAAATAGTTTCAATATATAGTTACATTAAGATAAATTACTCACAAACCAAATGAGAGAATATGAAATCATTGCACTTTACAAAGAAAACAGAATTGCCATGTTGTACATAGAAAATCCATTTTGATATAGGATCATAGGTTAAAAATAGATTGTTGGAGGTTGCAGCATGTAAGCAGTTCTGAAAAGAAAGCCAAGGGCGGTATTCAGAGGCAAAGGAGACTTCATGTAAGAAATGTCAGGAGAAAAAGGAGAAATTTGTGTGATTCTTACTCTAGCAATTCCAAGAAGGAAAAGAAACCTGACCACAGACTTTCAAAATATACAATATAAAACAAAACAAACGAAGGAAGAAACATACCATATTGTGGCAAATAAAAATGCTTCAAAAATTTCAAAAGAGCTGAAATTATACAAAGTGTTTTCATTAATAGAAATTAATAACAATGATTTCTGGAAAAACTAGAAATTACTGAAAATTAAACAACATGCTTTTAAATAACTCACAAGTGGAAGGGGAAGTGACAAAAGAAAGTAGAAAACTTGGTTCAAAAAGAAGAAAACAGCCCAATTAAGAAAGGACAAAAAATTCTGAACAGAGTGTATGTTTCACAAAAGAAAACAATAGCTAGCAAACACATGTGACACAGAATCATAGGGTATTGAAGGGAGGGAGGGAGATAAGTGAGAGAGGAGGAGGAGGAGGATGAGACACACACACACAGAGAGAGAGAAAGAAAGAGAGAGAGAGAGGAGACAGAGAAACTATCAGAATAGTTAAAACACTCAGAACACCCAATGTTGTGGGTGTGGGGTGAGGACTGGACCCTCAGCGCTGGTGGTCATAGGAGAATATTGTCTTTTCCACCCAAGTTTCCTGTAAAAATTTCTCTAAAAAACTATTCTTTATGAAACTTGTGATGTGTAACTAGAGCAATGTTTATAGGAAAAGATATAAAACAGAATGAGTATATGCTCAAAATATTTTAAATGATATAAGCTTATACTTTGACAAAAAATTAGAGGAAATTATATGATCATCAATCAGAATCCAGCAACATATATATGTCACAAACCAGATAGGTTGTATTAACAATAAACAACTAACTCACAATTGAACTGTTAAATTAACCATATCAATAAACTAAAAGAGAAGTATAAAGTTATTTTAATGTGAAAAGTTTATTAGGAAAATCTGCAACATTTTATCCTGAATAAACTTGCAATACACTAAGATCCAAAGAAAACATCCACAGCCAGATAAAAAGCATCCATGAGGGCTGGAGAGATGGCTCAGCGGTTAAGAGCACTGGCTGCTCTTCCAGAGGTCATGAGTTCAATTCCCAGCAACCACATGGTGGCTCACAACCATCCATAATGAAATCTGGTGCCCTCTTCTGGCCTGCAGATATACCTGCAGACAGAACACTGTATACATAATAAATAAATCTAAAAAAAAAAAAAAAAAAAAGCTGGGCGGTGGTGGCGCACGCCTTTAATCCCAGCACTTGGGAGGCAGAGGCAGGCGGATCTTTGTGAGTTCGAGGCCACCCTGGTCTACAAAGCGAGTCCAGGACAGCCAGAGATATTCAGAGAAACCCTGTCTCGAAAAACCAAAAAAAAAAAAAAAAAAAAGCATCCATGAAAAACCTACCGCTGGCACTATACCGGTGATGAATGACGGTATACTTCCCCCTTAAATGGAGAAGACAGAAAAATGCACCCTTTCTTCAACCCAATTTAATATCATACTAAAGGCTATTCCTAAACAGTTCATTAAAGCAAGACAAAAAAAAAAAACTGCAATAAAACCAAACTGATTAAAAGAAGAAATAAAGCTATCTTTACATACTTGGAATGACTGAGATAGAAAACCCTATGAGATCTATAATTAAGCTATCGAAACCAATAATGGCTTTAACTAGTGCTCAAAATATAAACCAGTATTTAAAGATTTACAAAAATTAACAGTAACCAAAAACGGAAACTGAACTAAGACTATGTAGAAGTAAAAAATACAAGCCATGAATGAGAAAACTAAATAAAGAACAAATGGGAAGAGATACCATTTTCATTGATCAGGAACTTCAATTTTGTTTTGATGTCACTTGTCTCCAAACTGAACCATAGAGTCAGTGATCCAAATGAAAATCCCTGAAAGCTTTTTTTCCGGATAGAAGTGAACAAATTGATTCTAAAACCGTATGTGGATTATAAAGGTTTCTGTGCACCAGTCTTTTAAGATAGAATCTATAAAAACTCACACTGCCTGATTTCAAAATTCTAAATTTACCACAATTAAGAGGTAGTACTGAGAAAGAATTAATGAAGAGGTGAGTGAAACCGAACAGAGAGCACAGAAACCCACTGGCATGTGCTTTTCAACAAAAACCATGACTATGTGGTGGAGAGGGTTTTAAAGATAGTACTGAGAACTTTATACCCAACACACATCATGTGAAAATTCATGAACCATGTGCATACTTACACCATTATAAAAAACAACTCAGAATAGGTAATGTGCCTAAAATGTAAATCCTCAAATCAAGAAATCTAGGGAAAAATATCAATATCATTAAATAATTTTGTCTTTGGTTTTTTCAAGACCTGGTTTCTCTATGTTCCCTAGCTGTCCTGAAACTCACTCTGTAGACCAGGTTGGCCTGGAACTCGGAGATCTGCCTGCATCTGCCTCCCAGCTGCTGGGATTAAAGGGGTACACTACCATTGCCTGACAAGATTCTTAAATAGTAAAAGCAGCACAAAATGGTACATTGCACTTTAGTAACTTTTAAACTTCCAGTTTTTTATAAATACACTACAATAAAAAAGGAAACATAAGGCACATGCTAAACAGAAATATTCTTACAAACACATATTTCAAAGGCTTGCATCCAATATATTAAGGAATTCTGAAAAATGCAACAAATAGAAAATACCGCTATTAGTTAGATGAAAGATTTACACTGGTGACTTTTGTTTCTCACAGATACGTCACATAAGCACATGAAAAGCTACTTGCCACCATTGGAAGTCATTGGAAAAAACAAATTAGCACTATACTAGGACGCCATGGCACATCTATCAGATTGGCTTCATTGAATGCAAATAAGAACACAGCACCAGCAATGCCAAGTGCCCACACACACCTGAACCATGAGGCTTTCATCTGGGTCTCATTTATGTGATCACTACAGCATTCTTTCTAAGAAACAGGAATGATGCCAAGGAAGGCATTGCTTAAAAAGCTAACCATATGGGCGGCGACCTACACTGACGCATTTTGAACACGGGGGAAAAAAGAGCCATAAAAAACACAGAGTTATTGGGCACTGTGCAAAAACCGGAGGGGCTAGACGCCCCCGGGAACATTCACAGCTCCCAAGGGACTGTTAAAAGTCCCAGGGTAAGGCTCTCCCCCCATCTCTCGCAGACACGGAAGCCACTAAACCCGGGATTCGGGAACTCCCATTTGGAGAGGCGCCTGGTAAGATAGACCCCATCTCATAGTAGGCAGAATCAGAGGCCACTTGGCGATCGATCACTAGACTACTGTGCTCCCCACACCTCAGGAAGAACTTATACCCACTTAAGAAACTTTGTGGGATAGTGGAAATCTTAGCAAGAAACAAACAGGGTGCTCAGTGGGTGGTCCGTAGCCGCTCGAGACGTGAAGGTTCCAAGAGAGCGGGAAGAGGCCGGCGGGAGGGAGGAGCAGAATCCCCGCACACTCACGGCAGCGCAGCTGGGGAGGGAGCCCGGGGCGGGCAGGGCCAAATCCCCGTGAACCCAGGCAGGACAACTGGGGAGGGAGCCAAGTGTGGGCGGGGCCAGGGATCCGCGCACCCACAGCTGGGCTGCTGGGGCGAGAGGCCCACTCAGGCGGCCAGAGGATCTGGGGCTCGGTGCACCCACGGCCGAGCAGTTAGGGAGGGAGACCTGCGGCTGGGCAGAAAGGTAGGGAATCAGGCACAGGGGTCAGGCCTGTGGCTGGAAGCCTAGTGAGAAACCAGAAATCAGGGGACCATAGCTGTATTCTGGAAAATCCAGACATATTAGGTGTGGAGCCAGACCCTGTCAGCCTCCGTGATGACAATCAAAGCCCACAGAATCTGTGCCTGGGCAAACAGGTCCATACCATCAGAACCATTACAGGCTGATAACTCAGAGTGCAAAATAGAGAAGTCCGAACTGGGAGCAGTGAAACAATCCTGGTCCATTACTCACAACCTGGGAATAGGCTGCACCAGCTCATAGTGCTTCAGGCGATTAAAACCACAGTGACCCTGAAATCCCCCTGTAAGCAATGACAGATAGCCAAGTAACTCGTCCCCTGCACCAAAGCATCCACTGTGGATCCAAGCACAGAAAACGACAAGAACAGACAGCAAAACGCATCCAATGGCCAAAGGTCCAAGAAAAAATAGAAATCAAGGAAATATGACTCCAACAAAGTAGAATTATCCTAGCTCATCCAATTCGGATGACCTCACACCAACAAAAACACATGAAAACATTGACAATTTTGCGTTATGGAAAGTGATAGAGTCCCTTCAAGAAGAACTTAAATCTATGAAGGAATTCAAAGAAGCCACAATTTTACAAGTCAAAACAACGAACAACACCATTAAAGAGCTCCAAGCCAAGGTGACAGAGCTTGAACAGGAAAAGGAAAAAGCAATGAAAGATTTTCATACAAAAACAAGCAAGCTGGAGAAGGAAATGTACAAAACGAACAAAACCATACAAGACATGAAAATAGAAATAGAAACAATAAAGAAAACATAGAGTTAAAAGAGGAAGTGGAGAATCAAGTGATGAGAACAGGAACTATGGATGTGAGTATCAACAATAGGATGCAAGAGATGGAAGACAGGATCTCAGGCATGGAAGATTCGATGGAAGAAATCAGTACAACATCCAAAGAAAATGAGAAGGCTAAAAAATCTCTCACCCAAAACATCCAAGAAATCAGGGACTCAATGAAAAGACGGAACCTAAGAATTATAGGTATAGAGGAAAGAGAGGACTCCCGACTCCAAGGTCCAGGAAATATCTTCAACAAAATCAGAGAGGAAAACTTCCCAAACCTGAAAAAAAGAGATGCCAATAAAAATCCAAGAGGCTTACAGAACACCAAACAGATTAGATCAGAAAAGAAACTCCTCTCGCCACATAATAATTGAAACCCCAAATGTACAGAACAAAGAAAAAATATTAAAAGCTGTAAGAGAAAAAGGTCAAGTCACATACAATGGCAGACCCATCAGAATTACACCTGACTTCTCCCCAGAAACGTTAAAAGCTAGAAGGGCCTGGTCAGATATGACAAGTCCTGAGAGATCATAGGTGCCCAACCAGACTACTTTACCCAGCAAAACTCTCTATCAACATAGATGTAGAAAACAAGATATTCCATGACAAAATCAAATTTAAACAATATCTACCCACAAACCCAGCCCTACAGAAAATCCTAGAAGGAAAATCCCAACCCAGAGAAGAAAACTCCACCCAAGAAAACAAAGGGAATAGAAAACCCCTCAGCAACTAAACCAAAAGAGGCACAGGACCACCACCTATACCAAACTAATGGGAAATAACAACCCCAGGTCACTAATATCCATCAACATCAATGGACTCAACTCCCCAATAAAAAGACACAGGTTTACAGAGCGGATCTGCAAGCAAGACCCTTCCTTTTGCTGTATACAAGAGACACATCTAACTACGAAAGATAGACACTGCCTCAGAGTAAAGGGCTGGGAAAAGGTTTTCCAAGCAAATGGACCCAGGAAGCAAGCTGGAGTAGCCATCCTAATATCAAACAAAACAGACTTCCAACTGAAGTTAATGAAGAAAGACAAAGAAGGGCACTATATACTCATTAAAGGGAATATTCATCAAGAGGAAATCTCAATACTGAACATCTATGTCCCAAATACAAAGGCACCTACTTTCGTAAAAGAAACACTTCTAAAACTTAAAGCGCACGTCGATCACAACACATTAGTAGTGGGAGACTTCAACACCCCACTCACAACAATGGACAGATCATCAAGAGAGAAGACAAAGAGAGAAATATTGAGTCTAACAGAGATCATGAAACAAATGGACCTAACAGATATCTACAGAAAGTTTCACCCAAACACAAAGGAATACACCTTTTTCTCAGCACCCCATGGAACCTTCTCCAAAATCGACCACATAGTTGGTCACAAAGATAGTCTTAATAGATACAAGAAAATTGAAATAATACCTTGTATCTTATCAGACCACCATGGAATAAAGCTGGTCTTCTACAACAAAAGAATCAACAGAAAGCCTACAAATACATGGAAATTGAACAGCTCCTTACTGGATGACCACTGGGTCAGGGAAGAAATAAAGAAGGAAATCAAAGACTTCTTAAAATCCAATAACAATGAAGATACAACATACCCAAACCTATGGGATACATTGAAAGCTGTGCTACGAGGAAAGTTCATAGCACTAAGTGCTTTCAAAAAGAAAATTGTGACAGCTCATATTAGTGAACTAACAGATAAGCTGGGTGAATTGGAAAAAAAAGAAACAAACACTCCCAAGAAGAGCAGAAGGCAGGAAATCATCAAACTTAGGGCTGAAATCAACAACTTAGAATCAAAAAAAACTATACAAAGAATCAATGAAACCAAGAGTTGGTTCTTTGAGAAAATCAATGACATAGACAGACCTCTAGCCAAATTAACTAAAAGGCAAAGGGAAAGAACCTAAATCAACAAAATCAGAAATGAAAAGGGAGAAGTAATAACAGACATTGAGGAGATCCAGAAAATATTCGGGCATTACTTTAAAAATCTATATTCCACTAAATTTGAAAACCTAAGTGAAATGGACAATTTCCTCGATAAATTCCACCTACCAAAACTAAATCAAAATCAGATTAACAGCTCAAACAGCCCAATAACACCCAAGGAAATAGAAACAGTCATTAATAATCTCTCAACCAAAAAAAGCCCAGGGCCAGATGGCTTTAGCACGGAATTCTACTGGACCTTCAAAGAGGAACTAACACCATTACTTTTCAAACTCTTCCACCACATAGAAACAGAAAGAACACTGCCAAACTCATTCTATGAGGCCACTGTCATTCTGATTCCTAAACCACACAAAGACCCAACAAAGAAAGAGAACTTCAGACCAATCTCCCTCATGAACATAGATGCAAAAATACTTAATAAAATTCTAGCAAACCGAATTGAAGAACACATCAAAAGTATCATACACCATGATCAAGTAGGCTTCATCCCTGGAATGCAGGGATGGTTCAATATACGAAAGTCTATCAATGTAATTCACCACATAAACAAGATGAAAGAAAAAAAACACATGATAATCTCGCTAGATGCAGAAAAAGCATTTGACAAAATCCAACACCACTTCATGCTAAAAGTTCTGGAGAGAACGGGCATACAAGGACCATACCTAGAAATAATAAAGGCAATGTACAGCAAGCCAGTAGCCAACATCAAATTAAATGGAGAGAAGCTTGAAGCATTTCCTCTAAACTCAGGGACAAGACAAGAATGTCCACTTTCACCATATCTCTTCAATATAGTACTTGAAGTCCTTGCTAGAGCAATAAGACTATAGGAGTTCAAAGGCATAAAAATTGGAAATGGAGAAGTCAAATTATCCCTATTCGCAGATGATATGTTAGTATACATAAGCGACCCCAAAAACTAAACCAAAGAACTCTTACAGCTGATAAACAACTTCAGCAAGGTGGCTGGATACAAAATTAACTCAAAAAAATCAGAAGCCCTTCTTTATACAACAAACAAATATACCGAGAAAGAAATAAGGGAAACAACCCCCTTCACAATAGCCACAAACAACATAAAATACCTGGGGGTAACTCTAACCAAGCATGTAAAGGACCTATATAACAAGAGCTTCAAGCCCCTGAAGAAAGAAATGGAAGAGGCCTTTAGAAGATGGAAAGATCTCCCATGCTCATGGATAGGTAAGATCAACATAATAAAAATGGCTATCCTACCAAAAGCAATATATAGATTTAATGCAATTCCTATCAAAATACCAACACAATTCTTTATAGACTTGGAAAAAGCTATTCTCAACTTCATATGGAATAACAAAAAGCCCAGAATAGCTAAATCAATCCTGTACAATGAAAAAACATCTGGAGGTATCACCATCCCAGATTTCAAGCTGTACTACAGAGCAACAGTAATAAAAACAGCATGGTACTGGTATAGAAACAGACCAGTGGATCAATGGAATCGAATTGAAGACCCAAACATGGACCCACACACCTATGGCCAACTAATCTTTGACAAAGAAGCCAAAACCGCACAATGGAAGAAGGACAGCATCTTCAACAAATGGTGCTGGTCCAACTGGATGTCCACTTGCAAAAGAATGAAATTAGACCCATACCTATCACCTTGTACCAAACTTAAATCCAAGTGGATCAAAGACCTTAACATAAAGCCGGCCACACTAAATATACTAGTAGAAAAAGTAGGAGAAACCCTCGAACTCATTGGCACAGGTGACAACTTCCTGAACAGAACACCAACAGCTCAGGACATGAGATCAACAATCACTAAATGGGACCTCATGAAACTGAAAAGCTTCTGTAAGGCAAAGGACACTGTCATTCGAACAAAATGGCAACCAACAGACTGGGAGAAAATCTTCACCAACCCCACATCTGATAGAGGGCTATTATCTAAAATCTACAAAGAACTCAAGAAACTAAATGCCAAGAAACCAAATAATCCAATCAAAGAATGGGAGATGGAGCTAAATAGAGAATTCACAAAGGAGGAACCCCTAAGGGCTGAGAGACACCTGAAGAAATGTTCAACATCCTTAATCATCAGAGAAATGCAACTCAAGACGACCCTGAGATTCCACCTAACACCTGTTAGAATGGCTAAGATAAAGAGCTTAAATGATAGTGCATGCTGGAGAGGGTGTGGAGAAAGGGGAACCCTACTCCATTGCTGGTGGGAGTGCAGGCTTGTGCAACCACTATGGAGGTCTGTCTGGCGATATCTTAGAAATCTAGGAATAACATTGCCTCAGGACCCAGCCATACCACTTCTGGGTATACACCCAAAGGACCTCTCACAGAGACATAGGGTAGTCTCCTCATCTATGTTCATAGCAGCCTTATTTGTAATAGCTAGAAATTGGAAACAACCCAGATGTCCCTCAACTGAAGAATGATTTAAAAACTGTGGTACATGTATACAATGGAATATTACTCAGCTATCAGAAACAATGAAATCATGCAATTTGCAACCAAATGGATGGATCTAGAGAAGCTCATCCTGAGTGAGCTAACCCAGTCTCAGAAGGATGCACATGGCATCTATTCACTTATAGTAGAATTTTCGCTATATCATACAGGATATCTGTACTACAACCAACACATCAAAAGGAACATGGACATAAACTTTTTTTTTTATCTTTTTCTTTTTCCTTCTCCTTTTTTTCTTTTTTCTTTTTCCTTTCCCCTTCTCTTTTTCCTCTCTTTTTTTGTTAATATTCTTTGTTTTTGTGTGTTTGTGTGTTTGTTGGTCTTTTTTTTAGTATTCCCCAGTAGCAAGGAGACACCTTTCACTGGCAGTACTTCCTCGTAGGCCCCCGTTGAATGAAGAGGCTCTTGGCCCTCATATGACTCCTGATGTGTGGTGAGAGACTGTTAGGCAGGGACACTCCACCCCAGAGGAACAAGACGGAAGGGTCAGGGGGTAGAGCATGGGAGGGTGGGGCTGGGAAGCAGGAAAAGATGAAAATATGATAAGGATGTAACATGAAGCAACAAACAAATAAATTTATTAACTAAAAAGAAAAAAAAAGGCAGGTGGCAGGGCTGAAACACTGTGATTGGAATTGAGGATACAGCCGTTCGGCCTAGTTTTGCAGACCTCCAGGTGTCGAGAAGAAGTGGAGCTAAGGTAAAATACAAGAGAATTGTGGTGTTGGCCCATGCCTTTGACTTCAGAGGAAACGGGGGGAGCACCGTAGATTTGGTGGTCTTATGTATTCTGAAGTCATACGGAGCAGGGTGGTGAGAGTGCATACTCTTGGTCCCACCATTCAAGGAGAGTACACCCTTGGTCCCAGCTCCTAGCACACTGCGGGGTGGTGAGGGTGCATACTCTTGGTCCCACCATTCAGGAAGAGTACACCCTTGGTCCCAGCTCCCAGCACCCTGGAGAAAGAAACGGGCAGATCCCGGAGCTCAGGGTCAGCCTGATGCAGGGCAAACTCTACATAGAGAAAGACTTCGATCCAGGAGTGGTGGAACACATCTTTGATCCCTTCAGATGGGAAACACAGGTCTCTGATCCCAATAATTAGAGTTCAGAGACACACCCATGGGATTTGGAGGGACCTAGGTTTGGAGTCTACTTACAACAGGCCTTCTCCATGCAGGCATATTGTCCTTTGGGATCTCAAAATATATACACTGGAGCTGGTTTAGCTCCAAGATGACAGAATGATTTCTTCTTTAACCCGGATTGAAAGATAACGCTTTGTATGTTGTTGGAAGGCCAAATTTGCTTCAGGAGAAGTATTACCTAGCCCCCCCCCCTCCAAAAAAAAGAGGGTAATGATCCCAGGGTTGGGATTGGGGCAGGGCTCTGTTCTTATCTTTCCAGGAGAATCGAAGCATCCATTAGAGGAGCCCGGGGATGGCTGGATAGCGGAAACCTCAGCAGAGAGCCTAATCAGGCACCAAGGAGGACGAGTGACCCGGTTGATTCTGCCTGGCAGACTTCCTCAATAGCTGTCTCCATCGGGGGCCTGCAACCACCACGGCAATCCAATGTCGCTGGGACCATTCAGCTCTACACATTGCCCCGGCCGGAACCTCAGTGAAGCCTGCAAGATCAGCTTCTGCCTACAAACCCCTTAGGTCATCTAAACAGCTGAGAACAGAAGGACTGAACATAAAAGGATTGTGCTAACATTTTTAACCATTTTTTTCATTTGGGTTCGGCCCCAAACAGGTCTACTACGATCCAAATCAGCAGGAAGTCACTTTAAGAGAGCGACGTCCCATGCCCAGAGGGTGGGGAAGGTGTTTCTCCGCCCTTCTTTTTGATTATTTGAAGGATAACTGAAAACTCTGATATTTAGGGGAGGAGATTACAAGCTGATAAACGGTCCTGTTTAATGGGTTTTGGAGGTTAGCCCCAGGGAATTCCTACTTTTCCTTTTCTGTATCCTTCTTCCTCTCCTATGTAAGAGTGCATAGGCTTGAGAAAAATGAGACATAGACATAGCACAGGAAGGTCCAACAAGAAGGGGCAGATTATTGATTATGCCCTTATACCTTTGTATATTGATACAAAATTAGTAGTACATTTGGTTAAAGTGGTATTGACCATTGTTTATTGTGCAAAAATAAGATTGTATTGGATTACATCAGTATTGATCTTTGTATATTGATACAAAATTAAGATTATAGTTGGCCACAATGGTATTGACCCTTGTATATGGATGTAATATTAAGATTGTATTGGTCCACATAGGCATTGATCTTTGTATATTGATACGTAATTAAGAGTATATTTAACCACAATTGAATAGATCTTTGTATATTGATACAAAATTAAAGGTAACGCTTCCTAATGGTATCATACCTAGAGATACTTAAAAATAAAATGTGAAGCTCTGGCCTCTTGATACCATCTAAAACGGTCTAGGATAGTTAAATAAAACAAACTCCTAGCCATGCAAACATGTCACTTTGTTAGCTACTATAACAGTCTATCACAGATATTCTCTAAACTATCCAGTAATCAAGTTGCTAAGAGACAAGCAACATTTACTTATCTAAATACAAGAGATGGATAGGGCATCTTCAAAAACCCCAAGAAATCTGCAGAATATGGCATTCAAAGATGTTATCTTAAATTAAGATTTTCTTTTTTTTTTTTTGATATCGAGACATATCAGCTCCTAACAGCACCCCCTATTCTACTCCAAGTAGAAGACAAGCATCGAAGAATCTCCAGTGTGAGATGGTTGAATTAGTGGCAAGCCTATCTCTTGGCATGAAAAAACCCCTTGCTCCAACTGCAGACAGATTGCTGTCCAAAAAGGACAAAACTTGGTAGCAGGGAAGTCGACAGCCTAACTCTGCCAAGACAGGGTAGGTAAGTCCTTCATAATCCCTGCTCTACAACAAATGTCTGTCAGAGAAACAGGACCCAAAGCCTGAAGACTGATGCAGGAATGTATGGAGAGAAAATGGGAACTGTCCAGGCAGTCACTGGTATGTCATTTCTTAGTTTTGGAAGCTGCAGGCCCTGCACTTCCTATATAAGCAGATATATTTATCCCTCTCAGGTCTCTGAGGTGGTTGAAGAATAGACAGCTATAACAGCTATAATCTCAGTTAAATTTTGAGTTGTTTAGGAATCAAGAGGGTGTTATAGATCTAAGAAGATACTGTTAAAATTGTGTTGCAAGTTAGTATGAATGTTGAGTCAGATATACTCATGGGGATGGTTAGATAGTAGAATGTTAAAGTCAGGGGCCAAATATGTATAAACTGGACATTGGAAAGGTATACTGGGCCATTTAACTCTCATAAATGTGGCATATTTATATCTGTTGTTTTGTATAGTATTTACTGTTATAAGAGAAGGAACCATCTGTTGGACTGAAAGGGGAAACTTCTGGGGGGATGAGGGTGGAAGGGCGGGTTAGGAAGGGGAAATAGGAGGGGTTTGTTACTGAGATGTAACTTGAAGAAAAAAAAATAAAGTATTAAAAAAAAAAAAAAAAAGCTAACCATGTGAAGTCAGCATCCCAGTCTTGAGGCTCTGTCATAGTAGCTAACAAGTTGACATACATGCATGACTAGGAGTTTGTTTTTCTTAACTATCCTAAACAGTTTAAGAAGGTTGGTATCAAGAGGCCAGAGCTTCACATTTCATTTTTAAGTATCTCTAGGTACGATACCATTAGGAAGCGTTACCTTTATTTTTGTATCAATATACAAAGATCTATTCAAATGTGGCTAAATATACTCTTAATTTTGTATCAATATACAAAGATCAATGCCTATGTGGCCCAATACAATGTTAATATTGCATCCATATACAAGGGTCAATATCATTGGGGCCAACTATAATCTTAATTTTGTATCAATATACAAATATCAATACCGACGTAGACCAATACAATCTTATTTTTTCACAATAAACAATGGTCAATACCTCTTTAGCCAAATATACTACTAATTTTGTATCAATATACAAAAGTATAAGGGCATATTCAATAATCTGACCCTTCTTCTTGGTCCTTCCTGTGCTATGTCTATGTCTCAATTTTTCTCAAGTCCGTGCATTCCTACATAGGAGATAAAGAAGGATACAGAAAAGGGAAAGAAGGAATACCCTGGGTCTAACCTCCAAAACCCATTAAACAGGACCATTTAACAACTTGTAATCTCTTCCCCTAAATAACAGAGTTTTCAGTTGTCCTTCAAATAACCAAAAAAGGGTGGGTGGTGGAGAAACACCCTCCCCACCCTCTGTGTATGGGACGTCGCTCTCTTAAAACGACTTCCTACTGATTTGGGTTGTAGTAAACCTGATTGGGGCCCAAACCAAAATGGAAAAATGGTTAAAAATGTTAATACAATCCTTTTATGTTCAGTCCTTCTGTTCTCAGCTGTTTAGTTGTCCTAAGGATTTTGTAGGCAGAAGCTGAACTTCCAGGCTTTACTGAGGTTCTGGCTCATCCACTACCACCAAATGTGTATGTCTCCAAATCTACCGGTGTGTGAGAGGTTATGGCGTATACAATTAATTCCCGATCCTGAAAATAGCTCAGACATCATTAATCAGTCATCAGACAGGTTGTATACAGAAAATATTTGGTGTCTAAAAGAAAGAAATGATCGACACATCCAATGTGAATCAATGATCGACACATCCAATGTGAATCCATCTTAAAAGCACCATCAACCTGAGCATGGTGATGCCAGCCTTTAGCTCCGGCACTCGGGAGGCAGATCTCAGATTCCAGGCCAACATCATCTTTATAGTGAGTTTCAGGACATCCAGGACTACACAGAGCAACCTTGTATCAAAAGAAAAAAAAAAAGAAAAAGAAAATCAGACCACAAACCTAAGTGACAGCCACAGAAAGACAGCATTTACACCTCCAGCTTGCAGTGTGCAAAACACCCCTTAATGGCCCTCTTAAACCTCACATTCATAGCTCCCACTTGGGAAACACAAGTTAAAGTTTACTGGAGACTAAATTAAGAATGCAAAGCAGATTTATCATAAGATGTTTAGAAATGGAATAAAAATCTATGAGGAACTTGCGAATCTCTCAATAATTTGAACTTTGAGCCCCTTACTAAAGTTAATCACAGTTGATCTCTTGAGAAAAAATGTTTTTAATGCGAAGCAATAGTCCATGGAGATGTAACAAATTCTATTTTAATTGTAATTGATTTATATCAAAAAAGATAAAATGAGTTAATTAGAGAACACTATTAGAAATACTGGCAAGGGAATATGTTTCATACTCTTAGCAATACGTGAGCATGTGGCAGAAGATTATTTAAACACTTTAAATCCTATGGTTTTTCATTTAAAATAACACAAAGGTTTTTGCATTAGTATTTTTTTTTCTTTTTTTTTTTTTGTTTTTGGTTTTTCGAGACAGGGTTTCTCTGAATATCTCTGGCTGTCCTGGACTCGCTTTGTAGACCAGGCTGGCCTCGAACTCACAAAGATCCACCTGCCTCTGCCTCCCAAGTGCTGGGATTAAAGGCGTGTGCCACCACCGCCTGGCAGTATTTTTTTTTCAAAAAATATATATTTTTATCTAGAAGATAATTTGTTAAAAATCTAGTACTACCTGTTTGATCAATATCATCACTTATGGAATTATGCTTCAGGTTTAGCCATGTCGAAGTGCCTAGGAGAGAAACCACTTGTTAAACACTGCTGCTCAACTATTAAAGCACGAGATACCTTTCCTGGACCCTCATTCTTGCTTAGTTGTGTCTTATACATTTGATCTTATGCTTCAGAGACTATGATCTGTTACAAAAGGCAAAAGTCCAAGACCTCTTGTTTTTTGTTTTGTTTTTTTTTTTTTTTAGTGGAGCAAGAAAAGACCTCACTGAGGTGGGAAAATCCTAGTGCAGCATGTACTATACAATTTCTGGCATTTTCCTTCACAGTCCTCATCAGCATTCTGAAATAAAGTGTGGACCAGAAATACTTTTAAAAAACTATGTGTGGGAAAAAAAACCTATATGTACAGGACACTCACTGGATTACAGACTGAACCTAGTCAAAAAGTGAAGGAATGCCTTAGCCAAGGGCCTTCCTTCAAAATGTCATTATGTATATGTGTGTGTGTGAGTGTATGTGTATGTGTATATAATGAAAAACACAGGAAGTTGAGAAATTGGGCATAACATCTGTAAAGGAATTACACTAGACTGACATCAGATGTCACAACAGGTATCCTGAGGATAAGAATCTAAGAGATCAATATGAAAAGGGCCAAACAGAAAACAAAACCCTGTAAAAAGCCCAGGTGTGGTGCTGTGAACCTGTGCTCACGGCACCAGAAAGGCTCAGGCAGGAGAGGCAGAGGCTAGCCTGAGCTACAAGTAAGCTCCACTCTAGCCAGAAGACAATTTGCCAAGATCCTTTCCTCTCCACAAACACAACTGATATAACACATTTTAAATTCCAATTGTATGTTCCTTTGTAACATTCTGATGTGAAAATGATCATTTTAGGAAATAAAAAGGTTTTATGATAAAAATTTACCAAAACATGAAGTTTGGAAAGCTGATATGGGAGGCTGAATTAATTTCAGTGGATCTTGTGGCTTTTCACAAACAAAACCTGAAATGTATAAAGAAATCTCAAACCCTTGGATTCGAGAGATAGCTCAGTGGATAAAGTGCTTATTGTATAAGCATGAATACTGTTGAATCTCCAGCACCATGGTGCTCCATCTGTAATCCCTACAACTTGGGAGGCTGAGGCAGGGGATTCCCCAGGGCACGCTGGCTAGCTAACCTAGTTTAATTGGTCGTTTTCAAGTTCAGTGAAAGACCCTGCTCTCAACCCCTATACAGATCCCACCTGCATGTGCACATACATACATACATTACATATGTTTACCCACACACATGCAGATACACAGAACATGCATGCATACACAGACACAACACACTGACACACATAATTTAATCATGGGAGCTGGCCTACATGGCACATGTCCTTCATATCAGCACTGAGGATTCTCAAGGTAGAAATCGCTAAGTTTATTATAATGGTATACCACATAAGGAAAAAAAAAAAAACCCTGTGGATGGACTGAAAGACATAGTTGATAGAAATGACTACAGAACAATATATTTTATCTCATCTTTTTTTAATTATTTTTAAACATTTCTTCAAGTTACATCTCATAGTACTCCTCCCCTCCCAGTCCCACCCTCCTAACTTCTTTCCCCTCACCCTCCTATCTGCTATTTTAAAAATTTAAGGTGTATCTTTTTCCTCCCAACAGCTCCCCTTTTTAGCTTAATAAAAGGCTCTTTTTCTTATAACAATAAATACAATACAAAACAATAAGAACAATTAGGCTACAATTATGAAAATTACAAGGTATAACATACATTCCTAATGTCCAGTGTAGGGGTTAGATAAATTAGATTTAGAAAATATATAGGAGTTTCTGATACTGTCTCTTAATTCGGGGCCTGAAGAGCATTATCAGCATGAAGTCAGGAAAAACAGGAAAGACTTAATAGACTGAAAAACAAGGTTGAAGTCAGGAAAAACAGGAAAGACTTAATAGACTGAAAAACAAGGTTGAAGTCAGGAAAAACAGGAAAGACTTAATAGACTGAAAAACAAGGGTGAAGTCAGGAAAAACAGGAAAGACTCAATAGACTTGAAGAAACAAAATATCTGGCCTGACATTGTTTTCAGCTGCTAAGTGGGCGGAGCCCAAATTAAGCTGAAACAGAGTTCCTCCTATTTAAGGACAGTGCATGGAGCCCAGAAAAAAAGAGGTCCCTGATGCTAGAGAGCTCCAAGAGTCCTGCTGAAAAAAGGGCTGGCCATTGATGGCCAGCTCCCTCCCTGAAGCAGAAAGAAGCCGGTGAGCAAAGAAAGCCTGAGCAAGACACCAAAAGGCCAAGGACTGGACCCTGTGGCTCAGCTTTTGCCTGGAGGGGTTTGATCTGTCCGATCAGTGGCCTAGGGGAAACTGTGCCTGGCTTTAAGGACTGAGGCAGAGCAGCTGAGTTCCTGATTCAAAAGAAGTAAGTTGGCCTGCAGACGGCTGGGGTCTCCCACAGAGAAGAAAGCATGAAGCCTTATTTAAGGTGAGACTGCAATAACCAACTTACCCTGACGAACCTGCATCTGAGAGATCCAGAAAAAGGACTGCTAAGTGCGTTAAAGAATCTACAACAAAGACTGTGTTCCTGACGACTGAGGACCTGCCCCAGAGACTGTATCATTCTAAAAGGTTATGAAAGTAGTTGTTATAATTATCAATAGGTTTAGTGGATAGGTTGAAGGGGTTGTAGGAATTTATAGGATTAATAGTTAAGAAATAGTTGGTGTTTGTTATAAGTGAATTTAGTAATAAATAAATAAGTGTTAAATAATAATTTAAAAGATCGGTTACAGGATAGGGTGAAGGGGTTGTAGGAATTTATAGGATTAATAGTTAAGAAATTGTTGGTGTTTGTTATAAGTGAATTTAGTAATAAATAAATAAGTGTTAAATAATAATTTAAAAGTTCGGTTACAGTCCAGTTCCTGCATATTTGACAACTGATATTAATATTCTATTATCTATCTATCTCAATGAGTTTAAAGTTCTATACCTAACGTAGTTTCCATCCTAACTTGCATTACCAACTTAAAAACATCTTCTTAGACCTAAAACATCCTTGTAATTCCTAAACAACTTAAAATTTAACGGTGAGACTATACCTATCTTATCTTCAACCACATCAGAGACCTGAGAAGGATAAATAATTCTGATTATACAGAAAGTACAAAGCCGGCAACTTCCAAAACTAAGAAGTGACAGAAAACTGGCTACCTGGACAGTCCCCAATTTCTCTCAATACATTAGAGTATATATCTTCAGCCTTCTGGTCCAGTATCTCTGACAGACATTAATTGTAAAGCGGGAATTATGAAGGAGTTGCCTACCCTGTCTTGGCAGAGCTATGTTGTCGACTTACCTGCTTCCAAGTTTGTCCTTTTTGGACAGCAGTCTATCTACAGTTGAAGCAAGAGTTTTTTCTTACCCAGTGACAAGCTTGTCACTAATGCAGCCATCTCCAAATGGAGATTCTTTGATCCTAATTATCTACTTGGAGTAGAATGGCAGGGTGCTGTCAGAAGCTGACATGCTTCAATTTCAAAAAATCTTAAGCAAACATCTTCAATGCCATATTCTACAGATCTCCTGAGGTTTTTGAAGATTGGCTATCTATCTCCATATATTTGGATAAGCAAATGTTGATCGTCTCTTAGCTACTTGATTTCTGATTAACTTAGAAAACATCTGTGATGTACTATGCTAGTACCTAGCAAAATGACATGTTTGAATAACTATTAGTCTTCATTTCTTAATTATCCTAAATAGTGTGTGACAGTTGTTATCAAAAGGCCAAAATTTCACATTGCATTTTTTCCTTTAAATTACATCTCAATTATAATCCCCTCCCTCCTCCCTCTTCTGGTCCTACCCTCCTACCCTCTTCCTCCTTACCCTCCTATGTGCTTTGTTTTAAGTTTAAGGTATATCTTTTTCCCCCAACCGCTCCCTCTTTTTGTCCAACAAGTGGCTCTGTTTCTTATAACAATAAAATACAAAACAATAAGAATAATTAGGCCACAATTGCATTGCATAGATCCAATACCTTAAACAGAATTAACCTTCATTTTGTATCAATATACAAAACAGCATATTCAATAATCTGTCCTTTTTTCTTTATCATTCCAATATTATGTCTATATCCTATTTCTTTTTCAAGTCTTCCTCCCCTCTCTATGTAGAAGAATAAGAAAGACAGAGAAAAGAGAGAGAGAAATCCCTGAGTCTAACCTCCTTTTTCCCTTTGGTCATTTAATGTGTAATAGATGTTGTTATTTAGGGGGATTGGTTACAAGTTGTTTTTATTTTTGTAATACTTTTATTAGTTCTTTGAGAATTTCATGCTTGCATACAATTAATTTATATTACATTCATCCTCTAACTTCTCCACTATCCACCCTAACCTCTCCACCCTTCCCATTTTCATATCCTCTTTTTTTTTAAGATTATATAACCCAGTTAGTCCAATTTCTGTAGCTTATAAACTCAAGAATATGGAGATGGCCACCCTCCCAGAGTCCACACTTAGAGAAATCAATTGCCAATGGCTTCTCCGCTGAGGGTGGGTGCTCATGAGCTATTGTTTGTTCATGGGTGAGATGGTCCTGTCTTGACCAGAAGACACTGTTTTGCTTTGGCAAAACAAACAAACAAACCCCAAAAGCAAAAAACATAAAAACAAAACAAAAACAAAAACAAAAACCTCCCCGACAGCTTTCCCACTCTTTTGTAACAGTCCCTGACTTTGTAGGGGAAGGGTGTGATACAAATGTCACATTTGTTTCAGATCAACCCAAAGACACTTATTTGTACTTTGACCGTTTTCAAGGTGTGCATCCGTGCCACCTCTGGCGCAGGCTCACTGCCATGGTCCAAGCTGCTCCCTTTCATGACAAACTGAAACCCCATGCAACTACCAGCCCAAGTAAATCTCTCCTAGTTACACCACTGCTTCTGTGAAGCACTTTGTCACAATGATAAGTGACAAGTGACTAAACACAACAATTTGTGGGGACATTGTCCCAGCATTTACCTTTTTCATGGAAAAAAAAAAAAAGAAATTACCTCCTTTGTCATCAGTAAGTGGAATGAATGATTGCTGAGATGTGAGACTGTGCATACAGTGCTATGTTATTCTAGAGACACAGTGAAAATGGCCTGTAACGTGGATCTCAAACAGTGTCACAGTTCTACTCACAGAACTGTAAAGCATCCAAAACACCTCTTCCCCCCTTACCCCATTTACAAATGCAAGCAAGACATGGGACAAGCAATCCAGAAACTGCAGCTCAGAGTGTGTGGACTGGGAAAGAGCCTCCAAGAACTGGAGCGCTCATGGGAGCTCCATGGGAGCCAGCATAGAAGTGTGCCTGTGGTTAACAGTCCTTCAGACAACAAGGCTATACTTGGTGCTTCTCTGAAGTTAAGGCCCTTCCATAGTGTGTCTGTCTCATCCTAAAGCAAAGTAGAAGTAAAGAAAAACCTGCTCTTTTTACAAATTAGAAAATGTTCTTTTTGAACACATTTATTTGATGTGACTGTCAGATTTTGTTTTCTTTGGAGGGGTCTGTTTTCATATGTGAACAAATGCCACCAAATTATAGTGTTATTGGTTTTTATGCCCACAAGCCTTTTTTTATTTATTATTCTCTCATATATTACACCCCGAATGCAGTTTCCTCTTCCTTCTCCCCTCCCAGTCCCTCCTTGCCTCATCCAGCCTCAACAGGAGATCATGTGCCTGGTCTTACTGCAACTTGATAGCCATGTTGGTTGATATCCATGGGAGGCCTGCCTTTTTCTGAAGAGAAATAGAAGTTGAGGAGTGGATGGGGCAGCCCAGTTAGGGGAAAGGAATCCAAAGACAGGCAACAGAGTCAGACACAGTCCCTCATTCCAGTGTTAGGAGTCCCACAAGAAGACCAAGCTACCCAACTGTAACATATGTGCAGAAAGCCTAGGTAAGACCCATCCAGGCTTCCTGACTGTCAGTTCAGTCTCTGTGAGCCCCTATGAGTGAGGTTAGTTGGTTCTGTGGGTTTTCTTTGATGTCCTTGACCCCTCTGGCTTCTACAATCCTTTCTCCCCCTTTCCAGGATCCTCCTAGCTTTGTCTAATGTTTGATTGCACGCCTCTGCATCTTTTTCCATCAGTAGCCAGATGACACACTCTGATGATTATTATGCTAGCCTCCTGTCTGCAAGTAGAGAAGAAATAATCAGGGATCATTTTATGGACTTTTTTTTTAATTGTAGGTCATGTTTGGTTCTATATAGGCTATCCAGCCTCTGGTTCCTGACCCCCAAGATAGTTTCAGGTGAGATATGGACTCCCTCTCGTGGCATGGGTCTCAAAATGGACCAGTCACTGGATGGCCACTTTCATAATTTCTGTGGCACCTTTATTCCCAGCACATCTTGTAGGCAAGAAAATTTGCAGGTCAAAGGTTTTGTGGTTAGGTTGATGTCCCAGTTCCTCCACTGGAAGTCTTGCCTGGTTACAGGAGATGGCTGACTCAGGCTCAGTATTCTCCATTACTAGGAATCTTATCTATGGTCACCCTCGTATATTCCTGGAAGTTTCCAATGTGCTAGGTTTTTAGTTCATCCCAAGATGCTCCTCGACTCCAGTTGTCTCTATTATATTCTGTCCTTCCATCCACTCCAATCTCATCCCTCCTGTTCCTGTCCCTACCTGTCCACAGTACCCCTTCTCCAGAGATACCTATTCTTTTTTCTCTTCCCAGGGAGATTCACATGTTTCCCCTCTCCTTGAGCCCTCCCTGATACTTAACCTCTCTGGGTCTGTGAATTACGGCATGGTTATCCTTTACTTTACAGCTAATATCCACTTGTAGGTGAGGACATGTCCATGCTTGCCTTTCTGGGTTGAGTTACCTCACTCAGGATTATTTTTTCTAGTTCCTTCCATTTGCCTGCAAATTTTATAATTTTTTTAAACAGCTGAGTAAAACTCCATTGTGTATTTATATTCATTCTTTGGTTAAGGGACATCTAGTTTGTAGTTTCTGGCTATTACGAATGAAGCTGCTATGAACATATTTTAACAAGCCTTCTTAACTTCCAGATATGTAACCTCTCAAATGATCTTACAAATCTCCAAGTTTTCAACACAGGCAAAAACTGTGTCCGAAGAGAAAAATAATCAGTAATTCAAAGAGATTCTGAAGTGGGTGGGAGATGCCTTTAAAATCATGCAGTTGGAAGTTTCCTATTTTTCAGGGTACTCTACAAAAGAAACTGAAAAAAATACTAGGACTTCAATTAAGGGATTAAAAAGGGAATGAGAATACATGTCTGGTAGAAGCATGTTACTTAAAAATACTCATTCTTTGAGGTCTTTTTGCCTGAATATTTGAGTAGTATTTCTGTAGTAAAGAGAAACATTTCCAAGTTTTATATTGTCCAAACTATGGAGTTTACAACAGTCTGTATACTGATATATACTTAGCTGATAATCCATTTTGACTTTTGTCTTCCAAGGAACCCAGAGTAAAATAAAAGAGGGGAAAAAAGAGGAATTAACATTTTATTGTTACTATTTCCAAACATATTTGCAGTATTTTAATTTTAACCAAAAAAATTAGGGTTCTTTTTTTGTGTTGTGTTCAAGTCCACATACATGTGCGTTTGTGCATATATTTGCACTTGTGTATGCATGCATATCAGAGCTTTCCTTGTGTCTCTTCATCTGTCCTTACCTTGTGTACACTGAGCTATACTGGCTGGCCAGTGAGCTCCAACAATCTGTGTCCTGCCTGCCTCTGCTGCCCATTCAGTGCTGGGTTCATTCATAAGTGATATGAAAGGTGGCTTTGCTTTATATGGGTTCTAGAGGTTGGACCTCAAATCTTCATGTTTATATAGTAAACACTTTACCAACGGAGACCTCTCCCCATCTCAAGAGCCTCGGTCTATCAACAGATTATAAAAGAGAAATTCCAGTAGTTAATAAGCGTTGTAGGTATCAATCATCAAAAGACAGAGCTGAGGTTAGATGTGCGAGAGAGTAGCCACGATGTCACGATGTCATACTCTCCGTGTGCACCTCTATCCAAAGGGGACACCAAAGGAGATTGGCCTGACTCCTGACAGGCTCTCAGAACCGCAGATGACCAACTTGTTTCTAATCACAAGTGATTGATAGGCTGGCAAAATTTTGGTGCACTGAAAACAAAACATTTTATCATGTCATCTTGTTTTCTTTCCAGTTTTTCTTCATACAGTCAAGCTGCATGAGGCAGGCCAGCTGCAACAGTGTCATCCTTGCCGTATTAACATGCTTCACCACCTTAAGTTCTGGACTCACAGGCATGTGCCATACATGTTGCTGTCTTATATGCCCTTTTTTTTTGAGCCATAAGATTTTACCTTCTTGAAGAAATGTGGAGTGAGCATGTCTATAAGTGTCTAACACATTCAAGATTATTAGATCTAGATGTGTCTTCATGCCAGGAATGCAACACAGCATCTATTGATACTGAGGATATACTATATTAACTGTACATTGATATACAGCTAGGATGATTTGCGTATTATGGATTTAATTAAATCTAAACAAATATCTTTAAATTTGGAACACATATAATTCTCACAGGACACAGGGAATGTTTTCTGTGAAGTATAATTTTATTCCAGTGCTTATAAAGAATGCAAACTTTCTTTGGCACATAATTAAAATATCAATCATATTGATCATCTTTTGAATGTTTAATATTGGCCAGGTATTTCCTGTACAGCATTTTATTCCATAAGGCGGTGTGTGACTTTATTTTATTTGAGGGACCTTCTTAGTGAGTAGCCTCTTGGGGGTTCAATGAAAAAAACTGCTTTAACAGCTACAACACCAAAACTGAAGGGTATATAGAAATATTTGAGATACTAATGCTAGGAATATTAAAAGAATTTAAGCCTACTTATAATATTTCACCAATGACATTAAGAAAACAAATGAAAATATTAGTGAGGAATTCCCTGTAAAGCTAAACTTCAGTTTGGCTATATGTGGAAAAAAGCAGAATAAAACAATATTCAAGAAATGGGAAAATAGAAAAGCTGGGTTGAATACAAGAGTGGAAAAGGAGAGGCGAAGACTATTATCAACCAGAAAAGAGAAGATGAGAAAATAGGAGAAAAACTGAAAAAGAATTCCCAATATGAAGAAACTGTCAGCAACCTCACACAAATACAGGAAGGGAATGAAATCCTGAACACTAAGTAAAAATACTTCTAAAATCACAGTAGAAAGAAAATTAGAGAGAAGCACAGGCTTAAAAAGGAAAATTTAGTTTTAATAAATGTATTATAGATTATATATGAAGGGGAAAAAGACTCATTGAAAATATGATTTAAAAAACTAAAAGCAGAGTAAAAACTCCATAACATGCCATGCTCACTGGGGCAAAAGGAAAAGGAAAATGTGATGAAGTATGTTTTTCCTAGGTCTTTGAATGTTAAGAGATTGCTAGGCTTTTCAGGGAGTAAGACAGCATGTCCGCTGAACTCTTTTTCTCATGATTTACAACAGTGCTGAGATGGCACTAGGCAAGTGTCAGAAGCCATCTAGAGCCACCTTTGGCAGCTTCCTTCTGCTTACTAGAAGCCACATCTGACTTTGTTCTCTGTGGGCAGCTTCTCCTACTGTCCTATGAGAGACGAGTTTGTGATCCCAGGGGTGGCTAGTGTTCTAAGTATGTAGGGATGGGTAGTATAGAGATGTCTTTACATGGCTTGAGGGTAGATGAGGTACCCATATCACTGATGTCTGTAAAGGTAGAACTATCTCTGTACTTCCAAAATCCACCAAGCACTAACCACTCTGCTGGAGAGGTGCAATCTGGAGCCCAACACTCTGTTTGGCCTTCACAGATTACAACTGTACAGCAGTGAGTCTAGACAGTATGTGTTTGGGGAGGAAGCTGACCCATCTGTTCACCTCAGATTCACAACTACCCAGACTCCACAGTTAAGTCCCTTCAGTTCTCAGCACGAAGTGTGGGCTGTGTTTCCCTGCATGCTTCTCCGCATGAGCTTAGCTTCTTACAGCTTCTACTTTCCTTCTGGTCACCATCTAACCCTCCTTTATGGCTTCCTTGCAAACTGTCTCTTGCCTGGTACCATGGCAGGCTGACTTCAGGGGAGGCACACGCCGGAGCCCAGTGGCTGGGCAGTCTTTCCAGTGTGGTGCCTGTCTTCCCATCTCCTGCTGTCCTCTTGCTTCCTTTGTGACTTTCTGAGTTCTTTCTCTCTCTCTTTTGGAACAGAATTTGTGTGTCTTCATCCCAACCTTTGCTAGGTCACACAGTTGGTTGTCTTCTCTCTCACACCCAAGGCGAAACTTGTCAAACTTGTCAACTTCTAAGGATGTGTTCATGTGTTTGTTACCTTTCCAGCCAGTTTCTGTAGACTCCACTCTTCTCACAACTATAGAACAGCTATCATTTACTACACAAATCTTCCCTGTCTGCCAGGGGCATGTCCCAGCTTCCTGCCAACTATCTTATTGCACCATGCCAGAGCTGGAGAGATGTGGGATTGAACCAAGATTTCTGTAACTCCAAAAGAACATGCTAATCTGTGCCCTAGAACCTCCTAAGACTCATCACTCCAAAGCTCCATTCATCACCTGCCTCCTCCTCCCAGAGGCAGGTGGCTCCTGGGAGGTTTCTTCCTTCTTTGTATTCCCAACATCTAGGCCACCATCCCTTGTTTCTGAATAAACTTAATCACTTGCTTTCTCTGGTATGACAGGTTATCCATTACAGCAGGCTACTGATTTTTTTTTTTTACAGTGCATTTGTATGCACTTGTCTTCAAATGAATGCACTGGTTTGGCAGGTACATTCACAAAATGCCAACACAACATGGGCTCCATCACATGTAGTGAGGATTTGGAGGAAATATATTGTATACAACAATTTTGTTCCAGGTTTGGGGGATATTACCTGTGAATGGATGGTGTGGTAGTATGTACTTGTAAGTTGAAATACATTTATAGATCTGGGGATGTAGGTCAGTGGTAGAGCAGCTGCCTCAAGTCCTTACTACTGGGTTTGTTTGATCCTTTGCAGTGCTAAAATAAACAGCTATGTGACTGAGACCCTGTGCCCCTCTTACTTCCTAATGTACTTCCCCTTGGCACTCCTCAATAACACAGTGTGCAATCTCACAAACTGGCTCAATACCTGCACTATCAATATTATCTGTTTTCTTAAATCATATTTGATTCTCTCATGCCAGCATTAGGCTTATCTCTTACAACATTTGAAAGTTCTCATGACCTTTATTCTATTTCTTAAATTTTCAGGATTTTCTTTTACCCTAAGTGCTGCTGTGTTTGCAGAGAATAACACCTTTCTTGTTATTCTTATACAAATGTTTTTTTTTTCTGCAAATAAGCTGGAAATGCTGGCCTGAATGCTTCATTCTTCCACCTGTCAATTCTACGACTGAAGTTCATCTGTCAAGGCTTCTGTGTGTTCACTGGCCTTCTTGTCTCAGGACAGTCCAACCATATGAATGTGTAATGAATCTTACCTGGCTTAACCTGTAAAAGACACTGCCTCTATTTCTACTTCTGTCCTCTTTATGTTATGCCCCATTTGGCTTTGTTTCAGATCTCAAGAACCATTCCATTCACTCTCAAAGACTGAAATCACCCGTAAGTTGTCTGCCAATTCAACATTAGATATTTTACCCTTCAAATATCCCAGATCCATTTGTTTTTTTTTTAATTTCTGTATAATGCCTATGAGAAAATGAAATGTTCTTTATAAGGGCTTTTTGGGTTCTAAGAAACAGAAAGAATACTATTCCATGGACTAGTAACCTCCTAAGGATACCTTCCAGGAGACACACCTGATTTTTCCCCTTAGTGGAGGTTGGATCCTCAAAACATACTCTCACGTATCCATAGGTTTTTCATTTGCTCTCATGTTGGGAGCTCTGGAGTGAGGATAGGAGATGATAGAAGATGAGGACATTAATGACTTAATAGCTCCTTGCCCAGTAGTAACCAATATTCCCTGGGACGGTTCACAGTTTAGTTACCAGTGTGTCCCATTACAAGAGTCCCCAAAGATAGGAGGATACATCATTTCTATTCGCTTTGAGTAGGATGCAGTCACATAGGGAGGGGTCATATAGGAGCAGCTGACATCCCAGCTTTATCAGCTATTCGAGGACACAGTGAGTATGCTAATCCAGTGCCAGGTATATCTTAAAAAGGGTTTTGCTAGATCTTGAGCTGCTGAAGAGAACTGATTGCCATCTAGTGTTTGTTGTGTTCTGTACTTTTCACAGATTTTTTTATTTCTACAACAATCCTGAAATGTATTCTTCATATATATTTTACACATGAGAAAATTAAGGTCCTGAGAGTTTCAGCTGCACCCAAGATTACATGTGAGAAAAAGGAAGTTGGAGAATCAATATGGGGCATTTGTCTGGTATCTAAGTTTGTCCCCTCCTTGCTTTCTGTCCCAGAATCACTGCCAGACCAAAGACAGGCAATAAAATTTTGTGCAGTCTTTGTCTTTGACTAACTGTAAAACCTATACATTACAGTGTGTCTTTTCTCCCTGAAAGTGCAAAGAGGTTCATCATGTACCTGTTGACTTTGAAACCCTGGTTACTCTATATATGCTGCTATATATGACTATTTTCTCTATATATGACTAATACTCTATATATGACTATTTTCCAAATCGCCTCAGAAGTAACAGAGCACAAACTTTCAACTGGTTTCTACCAGCCAACTGGATTCCTCTGAGCCTCAGTTTCTTTGGAAAACAGCAGGATTGGGCTAAAGATCTCCAGGGCTGTTACACCTCTGCTGTCCTGGGAGAGGAGAGTTTGTTATCATTCCGCTGCCCTTGGACAACTGTGGTCAGCTAACTAGGAGGCAATGGTGAAAGTAAAGGAATGGCTCCTACTTTTTTATTTCATATGAAAGGTTTTGGCCAAGAACCTCTTGTTTGGAGGTTAAGACCCTGATTTGTATAAAACTTTTAACAGAGGTGATTTTCAATGCTATGCAGGTTTATCTGTTTGTAAGAAAAGCAGTCTTATACTGCCAAGCACAATACAGTCCCCTCTAACATGAATAAACTCTCATTTTGGAACTGTTTCACTTACAGTATATAGAAAGGTTTGGGGCTTATATTTATAAGTGAGAAACTAAATTTTACATAGATGATCACACAGCCTTGGCAAGAAAGAATTACATTTTGAGTACTCCAAAATGAAACCTGAAAAGAAAAATTTCTATCCCCATCAGGCCCCATATTCATCCTTCCTAACAAAGTCATTTGTGTAGTTATTTTAAAATGTATTATGAAACACAATTATGCATTCCCAAACATAGCTGAGTGTAACAGCCTGTGTTACATGCCTTTGCACAGAACAGCAAATATTAGTTTCAATAGGGCATGAATTCAAAGGTTAATTTTTAAATCTTAAACATCAGTGAAATTTACCTGTAGGAAACATTTGTTCAACATCTAAGTTTATTTCTTCATTCTAAAACTCCATCCTGGACAGAGGTCTCTTTTCCAGTCCATTCTTAGTTAAGAATTTATGCTCTTAAAATGTTGAGACCCCATGTTCTAATCCCCCACAATAACTTCTGAATGTTCACTATATTTCAGACCTCTGTTGAATACTAACACTAGAGAGAGATAGTCAGATGTTGGAACTTGCTCCTTAGTTTTCTTGAGACAATTGTGTCTCTGGTGTATCTCACCACAAATTTAGTTCTTGTAAATATTTTCAGTTTTTAGGACTTAAATTGACCACCACTTTCCTTTATGGTTAAAAAAAAAATTCTGCACATGGAAAAGCCTTCCTTCACCACAGGGAGGCCATACAGTCAAATATTTTTTCCTTATATTCCATTTAAAACAACTACACAGTTTAATAAATCTAGTGTAAAATATAGAAACTTTCTTAAAATATATCTTAAATTCTGTACTGTAACACTTGTCTAAACTTTACAAGCAAGCAACTTTGCTGTTTCAGACAGATAGACAGATAGACATCATTGACTTAGGTCCTAATTGATCTATCTTGTACAATTGACATACTGTTGTCAATGGAAATGCCAGTAAAGATTATTGAATATGCAAATAACATATCAATACCTGACATTATGACATACTCAGATTTGACTATAATCAGATTCAATTTAAATTTGCTTAAGTGTCTGCCATAGGGCTCTACTAAATCTGTCAGGTGGTTTAAAAGCAGTAAAGATGACTACAACATAATGCTGGCTTTCGATGCTCATTGTCCAACAATGAAACTTCAAGTGTAATAGATAATTATAATTTAAAACATTCTTCTAACAGAATGTGTGTTATTCAATATTCTGTATGAATACAAAGAATATAGTTGAAATCAGTCTTTCATATTTTTTGGTGATTATTTTCATCCTGATATGACCTAAACATCCCCTATTTATCCTCCTTTGGGGGTGAAAATGCCTCTTCATTTCTTGCCTCCTCATTTTTACAGGGTCAGCCCAGATGCAGAGCAGCTCAAAACCCTAAAATGGAATGGGACTATTTCCTCAATCCTGCTCTATTTTGTTTCTCAAGTTTAGAGTTGCAGTGAAACCTTTGACCAGGATACATCTGGGCCTGCCTAGCGCTGCCAGACAGCCTGAGGGCAATGCGTTTGAAAGTCTAAGTAGTGATTGGATGCTTTCTTTCTTTTTTTTTTAATTTTATTTATATTTCTTCAAGTTACATCTCAATCACAATCCCCTCCCTACTCCCCCCTCCAGTCCCAACCTCCCACCCTCTTCCCCCTCAACCCTCCATTCTCTACCCTTTTACCCTTTTTAAAAAAAAAAATTAAGGTATATCTTTTCCCCCCAACAGCTCCCCCTTTCAGTCCAACAAATGGTTCTTTCTCTTATAACAATAAATACAAAACAACAGAAATAAATAGGCCACAATTATGAGAGATTATATTTGGCCACAATGGTATTGACCCTTGTATATTGATGCAAAATTAAGATTGTATTGGGCCACATAGGTATTGATCTTTCATATTGATACAAAATTAAGATTATATTTGGCTACATTGGTGTTGATCTTTGTATATTGATACAAAATTAAGGGTAATGCTTTTTAAAGGTATTGTACCTAGTAATGCTTAAAAATGAAATGTGAAGTTTCGGCCTTTTGCTACCAACCTTCATAAACTGTTTAGGATAATTAAGAAATGCAAACTAATAGTCATGCAAGCCTGTCATTTTGTTAGGTACTATGACAGTCTATCACAGCTATTTTCTAAGCTAATCAGAAATCAAGTTGGTAAGAGACAAGCAACATTTGCTTATCTAAATATAAGACGTAGATAGGGCATCTTCAAAAACCTCATGAGATCTGAAGAATATGGCATTCAAAGATGTTTTCTTAACTTAAGATTTTTTGATATCGAGACATGTCAGCTCCTGACAGCACCCCCTATTCTACTCCAAGTAGAAGATGAGCATCAAAGAATCTCCAGTGTGAGATGGTTGAATTAGTGGAAAGCCTATCACTTGGCATGAAAAAACTCCTTGCTTCAACTGCAGACAGAATGCTGTCCAAAAAGGACAAAACTTGGAAGCAGGTAAGTCGACAGCCTAGCTCTGCCAAGACAGGGTAGGTAAGTCCTTCATAATTCCTGCTCTACAATAAATGACTGGATACTTTCTGTCTCAGGACCCTGGGTATCGTTTGCGAGGCCCTCCTGTGTTCACACAGGCAAAGGATGTTTTACTCTTTTCCATGGCTCAAAACTGATTGAAATATATTTATACACAGCTCAGAGGTATAAGAGATACAGTACCTGCATTTTGAGAATTGTGGCACCTGTTTAAGAGTTGAAATTATGCAAAGCTATGAACACTAAACTTCATTCCGCTTCCCTGGGCTTGGCAAAAATCCGCTTCACTAGTTCCCTGTTTTCCTATTAGATTCTCGGAAGAGATACTCATCAGAAATAGACTCTGCTCTTGAGTTTTCTTGTGACAATATGGAGGTTTGGGGAGATCCCTCTCACTGTTCATTGAGAACAAAAAGGACCTGATGTGGAATATTCTCAACCAGGAAATAGACGTGAAATTTCTTCACCCTGTACTGTAGTAGACAATACTCCCTCGTTGAATTGTCCATTGATATTTCTCATTATCCCTAGTCTTAACAGTCACGTGCTCCTGAGTGGATAGGAAAGAAGCAACACTCAAATGTAGATGGGGCTATAGAGCATTTGAGCCAATGTAAATTGGATCATTCTCTTAGAATTTTAAATTTGTTTATATTTTCCAGAAAATGTTTGTAAAGGCTTCTTTTTCTAATCAATGCATTTTAAAACATTTTATTATACATGAGACAGCCATCCTGATCTCTCAACCATCTAATACACTCCATTTTCCATACTCAATCTTCTGTTACATTTCAAAAAGTATTTGGGATTTGGAGAGTTTTGCATGAAATAACTTTTCAAAAGTTTCCACAACTTCACAAAATTGATTATTTCTAGCTGCTTTAAGGTCAGAAGTTATAACTTGAGATAAGGCAATTGGATTTTAGTTTGGCACTTCTTTGTATTGCATCCACACACTGTGAAAGTCATTATTACATTTTTATCAAATTTCAGTTTACTATTTTTGTTGACCATCTGTTAGATGTATCCTTCGACGAGAAGCTGTTCCCAAAATCACCACTTAAGAACCTCTCCAAATTAAGGTTTCCAAATAACAGGAAATCACAAAGGAAAACATTTTGAGTTACACTGGAAACTCTATTGTAGGTCACTGGACAGTTAATAGACAAGGATTCTGCTACACAGTTCAAGCCTGTTATCTGAGATCATCAAGGAGGCCAACACACTGGAGACCAATTAAAGAGGACTCAGCATTTCACCAGGAGAGTCTGGTAAGGTAGAGTGACATTTAGTTTTCACAAGCAACTTGTTTATAGCCATGAGAAGTCATGTTGGCACCCTCTTGAGCATGCCATTGCCATCAAAGAATATCTGTGAGGGGCCTTATATGCACAGGGTGCCATGAGGTACTTTGTATAACCAAGCGAAGGAATCATTAGAGATACCCTGTTATTGCTATTACTAACTCTGTTGGGGAACTTTGATTTGTCCCTTTAGTGTCTTGTGGTTTGAATGTCTCATCAGGACTATGATTTAGGCTATCAATGTTGCTAGTAATTCTCTATTATTACAGCTTCAATGTGATGCATAAGAATAACTCCATCCTTTTTAGGTAGAGTCCCTAACAGAGGTCTCACGTTTCCACAGCATTGAAACTTGCACCCCAACTTCCAAAGTGTTTCTTGGTTTATCTCTGCTGTGATTTCTTATCTCCATGTCCTTCTGCGTGGACCTAATACAGCAAATAGGGGGTCTGGGAGATTCCTGAGTTGGACTGGGATCTCATGTGGATTTAGTCTCCTCACCAAGGCTGAAGATGCTTTTCATTGTTTTCATAAGCATTTCTAAAACCCTCAACAGCAATGCTCTAAAACCATAGCTCGCGATTTGAGCTAAGAAAATTTCAAAGTAAGGATGATAGGAAGGGGGAATAGGGAGGGGTTTGTTACTGAGATGTAACTTGAAGAAAAAAAAAGTATTTAAAAAAAAAAAAAGGATGCAAGTCCAGCTTGAAGACATTCCCCTGTGGATTGGGACAAGGGCATGGGTGTAGGGATAGAAAACTTCCTTTTAGGAAATTCTGGTGCTGTCCCTGTAGTCATTTTGGTTGTGAGTCAGAGCTACTGCCCTTGGTAGTCAAAACTGCGGAACCACATACATTTCAAGCTCCCTGAACTCTACCCAGGAATGACTGAGGCTTATATCTCCCAAATCTGGACTTCTCTTTCTCCATTTCACCAGAGATGGTGGGGGAAGGTTTCTTTGGCTCTTTGGGCACCATGCGCTGGATCTGATGCTACACTCAAGGCTAGCTTTTCTGGTGTGATGTAGCTGAGCACCCGTTGAACAGCCCTACCGAGCATGCTCCCGTGACTTGGGCATCGCCCCTTTTGCCCGTATTCTTTCTTCCTGCTGCTGCCACTTCCTTCCTAAAAGTTTAGTTTTTCTTAATCTCATAAAAATGGGCCATGCTTGTAACACTTGCTTCCTTTCTTTTCCCTTTTTGCTTCCTTGCTTTTTGTTTTGTAAATGACCTCTAAGCCTTCAGCACCTGGCTCACACATCACATGGCCATCACTGATTTGGGATACTCTTTTTTTCTGCCAGGCTCCTTGTAAATGTGTCAGAAGGCCTAATTTTACACACTGTGTCCTTTGTGTCATCGAAAATGCTGCTATTTCAGTGTTGATTATAGACAGAGTCATAGAGTTGACACCAGGACCAGAAACCTAAAATTTCAAAGTAAAGCTTGCAAGTCCAGGTTGGAGGTATTTTCCCATGGACTGGCCTACTCTCTGAAAACAACTGTGGCAACAAGCCATGGCTTTGAGATTGTACATTAATTCCTCAAATTTATGGAAGGTTTCCAAAACTTTCTTTTGCTTTAGTCCTCTCCCTCTCCCCCTAACTTGTATATATTATTTTGTTTCCTTGCACTGAGCTTTTAAAAACTCAGTTTTGCTTTATACTGTGGATTGGAGCTAGGGAAATACACTTTTTTTTTTTTTCTTACTTGAACCTGCCCTGCTCAACTTCCTCTGGAGTGTACCATCTTTCCCCAAACCAGACAGTTTGGATCCTCTCTTGGGTCACAACAACATGGCATTTAATTTCCTTCACTTTAACAATATTTCAGGGGAAAAGCATATATCCTCTCTTCCCTTTTCCCTATTTTAATGTCCTCTCCATCTTGTTGCCTCTTTGATTATCTCTCAAAATAAACATTCAAGACGCATATATTAAAACTGGAATTCTGGTTGCCCTGGGCCTGTGAGTTTGTGTGTGTGTGTGTGGTGTGTGTGTGTTTTCCCACTCATCAGACATTAACTGAGCATCTGCACTGTGCTCAGAGCTTTGTAATCCATACCAATATGCTCACAAATAAGGTAGAACCCCTGCCCTCAAGGAATTTACAATGTCTTAAGAAAGACCAACCATAAAGAAGTAAGCATTTCCAGCTCTGATATCCGAACTACAGGGTACCGGAAGAGCCTTGAGGCAAGCAGCCTTTTTCTTTCTTGGCCCAGGGAAACCTCCAAAAGATTCAGAACAGAAAATTAAGTCTAAGGTACATTTGTACCATCTCAGTATGAGAACACTGCTCAGAGAAAGTATCTTTGAGCAGGACCAAGAACATGTGACAAATGAATGATGAGAGTTGTATTAGAAAACCACAGTGTCCCTATTGTTGAGAGGTAAACATAACAGGAGGCCAGATGAGGAAGGTTTCTCTAACAATGTACAAAAGACCACACAAGATACACTTCGAGAACTTTGGGCTGAAAGCTTTCAGTGTGAAATGGTGGGCCAATCCATACTACTCTTGCAAGTGACCTCTATCTCTGAGCTCCCAGGGCCCTGGATTACACAAGGCTTAACATCACCTATTGAGGGTCCTCTGTTAGCTGTGTTCATTGTGAATGTCCCAGGGCCTGTTTTTCCACATTGTGGTTTTTGGGTCTTTGCAAATCCTGCTGTTCAGATGTTGATTCTAGACACCGTCCATGGTGTTGGCACTGGTTCCAGAAATCTGAAATTTCAAAGTAATGTGTGCAAGTCCAGGTTGGAGATATTGCCCTGTGGACTGTGAAAAGGGCAGAGGACAGGGGTAGAAAAAAGTCTGTTTAGGAAATGCTCGTGTTGCCTACCCTTGAATTCCACTTTGGTCATAAGTCAGAGGTACTGCAGTCAGCAGCCAAAACTGTAGACCTGCATACATTTCAAGCTCCCCAGCCTCTTCCCAGAAATGGTTGAAGCTTCTCTCCCAACTCTGGACTTTTCTTTCTCCTCCTCACCAGTGATGGTGCGGGAAGGTTTCTTTGGCTCTTTGGGCACCACGCACTTGTTTTAATACTACACTCAAGGCTAGCTTCTCGGGGGTGATGTAGCTGAACACTCCTTGAACAGCTCTACTGAACATGTCCCCATAGCTTGACAATTGTCCCTTTGGTCAATATTTTTTCTGCCCCTATTGCTTCCATTTCCCTTCTGAAAGTTCTGTTTGTCACTTACCAACATAGATTTTGGGCAGCTTTTCCCCAAAGCAGTCGTTGTTACTACTATGGGACCATCCTGGATCCCCTTTCTGTTCCTGGGAGGTGTGGCCAGAACCCTCCCCGCCTGCCCCCCCCCCCAAAAAAGAAAAAAAAAAAGCTGAGTTTCTGCTCTGCTACCTCAGCCAAGCCTATCAACCTTTACCTTGGTGTGAGAAACTAGGTACCTGGGCTTTGAAACATCTAAAGAAATGTGACCAGCCACACATTCTGTACTTAATTGGAGAATAAAGCTGGCCAGGCACTGTCCAGCAGGACAAGGAAGTGTGCTGTCTGGCTGAAGCACAGTACAGTCTGCCCCTTCCTCGTTCATCTGAGATTCTCCCCTCTTGTGTATTATCAGTCTAATAGTCTTCTGCCTTTTTTTTTCTTTTCTTTTTGGCTTATCCATCTTTTACCTCTTTCCTCCAGTTGCCATTGCTGGTCACTGACATTTGTCTCTCTAGACATTTTAAACTTTTTTGTTTTGCTTCTCTGTCACTGCATATCTTTCTCCTTTGCTAAGACAGATCCAGGTGACGGCACCTTCCCTTGGTCATATCTTACATTGTTGAGCAAGCAGGGGTATCCATAACTTGAAGGAGCCAAAAAAGACAGGAAAGGAATGGAAGGAAAGACAGGGACCCATCTCACCACCTTCAGGTAAACGAGCAGAGAATGCTGCCCTGTGAGCCATTTCTGCCATCCTGCTTCTGCTACTTTTTCAGAACTGCAAAAGCATCCCCTGCCACCCAATGATTGCTGGCTGCCAAGAGAATGGTATCAAGCTCTTTGTTCACCATTTCCACACCTGGGATTTATCTTTTCTGATGGAGAACAACCAGGCCTGATCCACTCTCTTCTTGAGATTCCCTATTATTTGTCAAATCCCCTAGGATGACTTCCTTAAAGAACATGGTGCCTGCCTGTCTTTCCTTCTCAACAATGATTTTCCTAAGCAGTAGAGAAAAGAAACAAAATGAAGACAAAAAAGCAACAGCAAACAACAAACAAACAAAACAAAAAAAAAAAACCAACCAACCAAACAACCAAACAAAAAAAAAACATAAAAACAAAAAACATCTCAGTTGATTTGTAATCCCTCCCTCCACCACAACTCTGGCAGAAAATAAAGCTTAATAAATCTTTGCTCAATAAAGTCATTGTTCAATGCTATTAGATAAACTTCTAAGGAGCCTTTCCATGTTGATAAGACAGAGGAAGCTAGCTAACAAATGGAAGGATGTGTAAGAGGAATGGGATTAACGAATAGGAAAAAATGTGGATGTTTGTGGTGTTGGGTATTTATCTTTTGGGAGATGAACCTTAAAGCTACTGAAAACATGTATACCTGTCTAAACTATCATAGCTGAGGGAAAACTCTGTCTTCACTGTGAGAAACCTGGCAAAGGAATGATGCCTGCAATAAATACAACAGGGCCAGCCCTAGATCCCAGCCAAAGTTTGGAAACTTGAGTCCAGATTTTCAGTGTCCTAAACTATGATGGTACAATTCTCCTAGTTGCGCAGAATTTGTGGTCCCCTCTCCTGCTTCTTATCTTGATATTAGGAAATCAGAGTGGGGCTATAGTTGACGCCATCAACATTTCATCCCAGTGTTTTGAAATAAGTGATCCTTCAGACGTGGTAACACTTTATTGCAGGCCCTGGTGGGTAGTGGCAAAACAAACACTTCAATAAGGTTTCTTTTTTTGCCATGGTATCAAGACTACAATAGAGAGGAGTATTGATTGCCTCCTCCTGCCATTAGGATTGCATCTCAGCATCAGCCAGAGCATGGGGCTGAGATACCACAACTGTTCAAAGGCAGGAGTTACAGAGGGCACCACACTACTGCCTCACTGAACCAAGGTGAGCATACCACTAACAACTCCTCTTGCCTTCCAGTAGGGTGGAGAGGCATTGATGGATATGTGGAACTTGGGTAGTGTCCACTTGTATCTTAGCAAGTGTCAACACTCAGTAGTAGAAGAGATAAAGTAACTAAGGGGTTTCTAGTTGTCCTAAGCTGTCTAACACTCATCCAAGCATTTATTTCCCCCTTTGGTTCTATGTATCTCAGGAGTTTACAAGGAATGTGTGTAGGACAGGGTGTGTAGTGATTGAAAGCTATGTTGTTAGCTTTTCACATATTCTGTCCTCCCCACCAGAGGCTGGAATCCTTTCCCCCTTTTTACCATTTCTTCAAATGCTGCCTGCATCTGCTTTTGTCCTCCATCCCTTCCTCCTCACCTCGTTCTCAGAGATTTTCTCTGCCCCTGTATCTTATATTTTTGGTTGTGAGCCTAGCCTTTAACGGCTGAGCCATCTCTCCAGCCCTCTGCCCCTGTATCTTAAGGCAGAAGGTTAACACATGAAGAGAAAGCTGGGTGTGCTAATGATGTTGGCGTTAGGAACACACAACTCTGTATAGTAGAGCCCAGTTTCTGCCCTTGGATCCTTTCTCAGTCTCCTTAGGTCCCTGAGGATACAGATTTCCACTGATAGCCTCTATCAGCATGTCCTGTGAAATGGCAAAATGTCTTAATTCTTCTGTCATTTTATTACTATAGCTTATTCGTTTCTTTGTTCCTATGTATATATTCCTGTAGTTGTTTCTGTCTGGACCAACAAGACTCTTTCTCTGGTGGGGACATTATAACTCAGTCATTTGTACCCTGCCTTTCATACAAAGGACAGAATATAAATGTGGCTGGGGTGATCTAGAAAATGAAGCTAAGGCTGTGCATCATGTGATTAGTCTAGGATATCCTCCAGAGAAATAGCTAATGGGCTGTGAGTGGTCCCTACACCTTACAAGTGGCATTCTGCCCCTCTTGTTTCTTCTAAGCATGCCTATTTCTTGGATGATCTTCTTTAGCCAATAGACACACTCTGCTGAACAGCATGATCAAGAAGCCACAGCTTCCAACAGTCCTTATGCCTGGCTTTTTTGCCTTCTAGTTAGGACATATGACAATATGGCTTTCTTCCTCACTTATAGTTCCCATTGTTAGAACCACATTCAGGAAGCTTGGTTTAAAATTCCAGAGAGTATCTTCCCAAGAGCTCCTTATACCCAATCCCAGCCATTTAGGGCCTGGGGTATTTAGACATTTCTTCCATTTGTCATCCAAGAGACTGATTCCCTAAGTTGACTTGGAAGCTGCACCTCTGTGACATGTCACTGAAGATACTTTTTTCAGCATTGAGTGCTTGTAGAGGAAAAGACACTTTCTCATTCATTGTTGTATCCCTTTAGGTTTATACAGCATCAGACTCATCTTGCATTTCCAGGGATGTGTTTTTAAGGACATTAAAATATTCAAATCCAAAGTCTTTAGTCCATACATGTAACAAAGGGTTATAGAACAGTGCTGGGGGTAGAGACGATTAAAAAAAAAAGAAAAACTCATGAGGCAAAAACGTGGGAGAAGACAGGAGCATAGATAAGGAATTACAGAGGGAACAGGTTTAGTTTGTCAGGTAGGGCATGGATTTGTTGTGTCTGCACACTTGCAACTGAGGAATCCCAGTAGATACCAGTCAACTGGGAGTTAATGGCTTCAGGATGGCAGAAATCCCCAAATTGTTCCTTTCCAAGCAGGGATGAAAAGTACAGATGAAGACAAATTCATGAACTGTTAGCTAAGAGAAAAAGAAAAGGATGCCTTAGATCTTCCGGTTTAGTAAATGTGTGTGGGAAACAACAGAGTCCACAAATGATCCCTTCAAAATAGGCATGCTCATTTGCAGGGCACATTCATATTAGTCCAATAGACAGAGTTTCCCAGTTGGGGTGTGGTCCATGGGGGGGGTCCCTTAGGGCTGAGTGGAAGTAAAGTCTTCTTGTATAAGAGCCAGGTCAAAGAAGTAATCCAGTATAAATTAGGAATTATCAAAGCCAAGGGCTAGAGAGACAAGGAGTAATCCTCAGCAAATGGAAGTTATGGAAAAGGAAGACTGCTGGTCAAGGCCACCAGGCAAAGCAATCCATACAATACCTAGCTTTATCTTGCCTCTTAAGTTTAGCCAGTGGGTCATGTGATCATCTCCTACACCATAGCAATGGGGCTATACCTTAACTATATCTATAAAGTCATTTGTTTTTGGTCCCACCTTGGGGCACACAGTTTTTTCTACATCCTGATTAGATATGTGTCCCTCTGGGGAGTAAAGGAAACTCAAGTTCAGCCCTCATCACTATGTGTTTTAGTGGGTACAGTGGTGCCCCAGACTCAACTCCATTCCTTTTGGGAATGCCTGTTTTGAAGGGAGAATGTGTGGGTCTTTGTCAAAGTTATCCATCTCAATTTACAATCTGAGAGATGACATGAGTGAAGACCAAATAAAGATGTTCAAGGGCCACTAGTAGAAAGGAAACCTACAGTTGCTTCAAAGAACTAGAAGTCCTGTAGTTTGTCCTGTAACCCCATTCACACCCCACTCCCATGTTGGCTCTAATCCCCTCTAATCCCCTCCTTTTCCTCTCAACATGCACACTCTACCTTGCATCCTGTGAGCTGGTCAGGGCATATGTGGTCAGGAACAAAACCTAGTCCTTGCCTTTTTGACAGAATGTCCTGTTCATAATCCTTTTCTCTTGAACAGCCTTATCAGAGTTCATTCCACATGGATTCTCCTTCAGAATCATAAGCTAAGATTCAAGGGGAAGAGATAGGTAGGAGATAGGAGATAAGAGGTAGCTTTGCTTCCTAATGTCAGGCCATGAATGCCTTTCAGTTTCAACAAAATTCTCTTTTTAGGGGCAGCAATACCAGGTATGCATCCCTAATAGGCCATTGACTCTTTCCTATTACCTGTCCCTATCCTAGTGTACCTCCCCTGACCCATAATCTTTGTCTTCCTAGAGGGCTCTCTGCTCTGGTTCTCCTCTCTAGGAATCTTTCTCCCTCTTTTTCTGTAGCCCCATTCAGCTAGTTCTTTTATCATGTTGCAGGATGAATATCCTTTCTCTATGTTGGTCAATGGTTTTTGTAAACAAATTTAAGAAGAACTGATATCTACCAGTGAGCAAAATGAGGTAAAGAGGAGACCATGGGGATACCAAGGAGTTCGCATATCCTTGTGTTACTGGAGCCTTTATAGAATGAAGATCATTTCTTCTTGGATGCCTCAAGGGTCCACAGTCAAAAAGGACATAGTCTCTAGGGACTTCACCCTTATTCATCAATTCTCATCCTTTGGTTTTCTAGTCTTCAGTGGGCTATAATAATTCCTAGTTGGTTATTGCACTGGACATTTGAAAAATCTTCTCTCTGGCATGCAAAAGTCTATTTCCTTGTTTTTGTGCTAGTCTGGCTATCAGTGGGTTACCACTAATTGTTTGCAACAGAAAGATGTTCCAGAACTATTATCAGCTAGCAGGATCTGGGACTCTGTGTCTGGGATTAGGAGACAGTACCTGGCTTTGCATTTGGTCATGTGACAAATGCTCCTGACTGTGTTGCTGCACCCTCTAAGTCTGTGAGCTCATTGAAGCCAGGCTGTTCTCATAAATCAAAGGCCTGAATCCTCTTCTTATGGCAAACATTGATGAGCTACAGGATCCCATAGGGAACATGACTGCTGAGGTTATCTTGATTTCCATATCCCTAGTGAAGGAGAAATTCTTTTAGAATGAGGGTAATGAGCAATTCTAGGTCCCAGACCCCAAATCCATATACCTTGCTTAGCAAATTGTGATTTGGCAATTCTAAGTTAATTTTCTCCTTCCTGAACCCACTGGGTTGAGCATTTTGGGCTTAGCCTGGGCCCCTTTTTAAGAAAGCCTTCTTTGGTTCATTGCTTCTCAAGACTGCAAAATCTTCAGGAGTAGGGAAGTGGGAAACTTCTGGGTAGAGCTTCACAGAAGTCAAGAAATCACCTGACCCTGTGAAAGACAACAAACTGTCATCCTGCCGGGCTGTGCGGGCATCTTCTGCTTTAAGGAAGGTCTGCTAATAAGTCTCTCTGTGCCAAAAAGCCTATCCAATCTCCATTACACTTCTGTTTCTGAGAGGCAGAGGGTTCCTGCATTGTATTTGTAGAGCTACACAGGGCAGGAGTTTGCTGTATGTAAAAACATGGTTTCTTAAGGCTCTTTGAGAAGAGAGCCAGTCAGTAGGACAAACGACTGAAAAAGTCAGCACGACTTCCAGACCAGAAGAGCTTGGGACTGCCACATCATTATATGAAGACAGTTTAGAGTTCATTTGGGCCCTACATCTATGTGGCTGAAAGGTAAAGACAATTAGAAACCATAGTGATGTGTCACTATGCAGAAGGCATGAACTTTCTTGTCTTTGGACAACACAATCTTGCTGGTCCCACCCCAAAGGATTTCCATTTCCTTCCTCTGAAAATGTCTCGTTTCCTAGTTTCCTAGTTTCTGTCTCTTTCAACCATGAAAATCAGAAGGATGTGGTTATTCTCCTGGTGAGTTGCCAGCCTATAGCACAACCTGCTTCCCATTTTAGTGTCTGCTCTCACCCCTGTGAGGCCAGGGTTCTCTGCTTCTGTCTTTTATGCACCAACATCTGGGAAGGTCTCCTACTAGTTTTATGTGCTCTTCTCCACCCTCAATCTTGTTTTTCATGTCTCACTATCTCTGCCTGTAGACATGGACATAGGATTTCTTTTACTCTTTAGTATCCCCAGGTCTATAGGCTAATGATGAGTCAAATGGAGTTACCTTTTGTGGTCTACATCAGAAACCTGCCAAGATGGCAGTGGCCTGGAAAGGGGTTGGGTCACAAGGCCTGCGCTATCCCTAGCCATCCTCCAAGCTGAAGGACAACCCTCCTGCCTTCCTCCTCAAGCCACACTTTTTTTCTTAAAAATTGAGAAAGAATAAGAAGATCTCTGTCAACACATACAAGACTAAATTTATCACTTAGTCCTAGGCTCCATCTCTCCTTGTGAGGAGGTGCTATCTTAGTGGTTCCCCAATGTCACTCCCTCTTCACACCCCTTCTTGTGATGTCCCCCTGGGACTCCCAACTGACTATCAACTGGGACATCACTGTCTTCTGAGACCCAGGCCATGGTTCTCTTGATTTCCAGGTACATCCCCTCACCCCCTAGGAATACTGAGAGCACCCCCCCCACACACACACACACCTGGATTTGGGACCATTCACTGCTCCCACTTTCAGAGTCCTGAGCTCGTCTCAGGAGAATTTCTAGTTTTTGTCCACTTTGAGTCTATATGACACTCTTTCAGAGCTCCTTCTTTATCTGATGTCACCAGTGTTTCAGAACATATGCCATAGTGAAGGGGCAGCAGCATTTTAGGTATTTTTCCTGATTCCTCAAAATACTAGAAAGTAAAGGAAAGTACACTAATTTTAGTCATTCGAACTACCATCCCCTTAAAGACAGGAGAATTTGAATTACAGAGACCTGCTTAACTTCTTGCTACCTCAAAAATATACCGGAATTGGTTCTCTGCTGCCATCCTTTACTAATGGTTCTAGTTCTGTATGAGGTCTAGAGAAGGAGAAAGCCTGTGGGATCTCTATGTTTAAGGTCTAACAAAGTCTCTAGACAATGTCTGTGAGAATCTCCACTTTATCAAGACCTGGGGTGAAAATCTGAGGGGCAGCCTCAGCCTGGCATCCAGTTCAGGATCATAGTTTCTTGGTGAAAAATATATCAATGGATAAACTCATATGGTGGGCTGTGCTTATCAAACACATATGAGGAGAAAATAAAAGGTAATCGTAAGAGTGAGGCTTGCTTGTACCACATACTCAGCTAAGATGTGTGAGTCCAGTCTGGAAGAATCTCTTGGGGTTAAAGTTAACAGGCGTATATGGATCCTCTCCTCAAACAACAGAGAAACAGTGAAGACCTGAAAGTGGCCTGTCTCCCACAGCTCAAATAGCCAAAGCAGCTGATCCAGAGAAAGCCACCTTGGGGATCTGGCTGAAGAGAAATCTTGAGAAAGTCCCTGGCCCCCACGTGCTACTCACTTCTCAAACTGAATTGTCATTTTTTTTTTTTAACTTCCAAGGGCTCAAACCATGTCTGAAACACTTTGTGCTCAGCCTCATCTTTCACAGAGAAAAGCTTGGAGTTCCCACAGCTCTGTTTTCTGCATAAAACCCTGTAGGAAGTAGAGTGTTCTGGGAAGAGAAGCTCGAGAGCTTTGAAGGTCTCATGGTCCTGAAACTTCCACTTCCCTTCACTGTGTTGAGGAAGGAGACAAATGGACAAACAGCATTATGTGGTGATGGCACTGACTCTTGGCAGGAACTTTTTAGGGACTCCCATGACTTGACATATACACTTCAACTGTGTATTCCAAGTAGTTTCTGGGCCTGGAAAGATCAATCCCTCCCCAGAATACGGTCTGTTCCTTTTCCACACTGGCTGTCCAGTTTGAGCCTCCTCAGAAATGAGCTTCTCAAGGCAGTCTGAGCTTAAAACAGAAGAGATTGGGAATCTTCCAGAAGGCAAGGGATCCAGTAAGCTGTCTGCTTCCCAGCCCATTATCCTGGTAGGACAGTCTTTTGTCCTTGATCTGGAATTCTAGTCATGGTTCACACAATGAGGAAAGGGACCGTAAAGAATGTAGCTAAGAGTGGGTATTTCTGCTGCTGCTTCTATTTTAAACCATGTAGAGAAACCAGCATGTTTTTCAGATTTGCTGTCACCTACTTGCCCTAATAGTCTTCTTTCATTATGGGAAAAGCATTTTAATCAAGCCCAATCTAGGCATCTGGCTAGAGCTAGGTGAATGCAGAGAGTCTCTGAAAAGCCTCTTTCTAATTCTCTGTGTCTGCCAGCCCAGAACAAGGAATCCCAGCAGGTCCCAGCAGAGGGGATAATCTATGCCTTATGGAAAACTTGCAGCCCATACCCAGGACTTCCTGCTTTGATCACCTGACTAATTTCACCTGCATTGCTCACCGCCAAGACAGGCAGGTCTTGGGGTCAGGATCAGAAGGTGAAGACAGTGGATATCCACTCAGAACAGAAAAAGTTTTCTTGCAAGACAGTCAGGGTCCATCCAGCCCACTTGGCCACCCAACTTGTATCCGAAGCTACCTCCTCACTGAGAGGGCTCTGACTGTCTCAACCTCCATTTGCTTTGGGTCCAGTCAGGTCCATACAGCTCTATCTCATTCTGCACTTCTTTGTCCTAACATCACTGTGACTCGGGTCCCCCAGAAGGATACTCTCTCTCTCTCTCTCTCTCTCTCTCTCTCTCTCTCTCTCTGTGTGTGTGTGTGTGTGTGTGTGTGTGTGTGTGTGTGTGTGTGTATTGGTGAGTCTCACAGTTCTTTTCTCTCTTCTTGATGGAGTCTTCATTTTCTTTTGCAGATGTAATCCTTGGGAGCATTTACGCTTTCTTTTTATTGTCTAAAATTTTCTCTCTTCAAAGGCTGAGTGTTATGGTTATTTGTAATTCATCAAATTACCCAATGCTTGGGTTTATTTCTCAGGAGTGGTAGTGGAAGGCAAGTCAGCAAGAGGAAGGGCAGGACTTTAGCCCCTCCCCACTCAGATACCACCATTCTTCTTTTCCTATATCCTGTTTCTGGTTGCAGAGATGCACCATCTTGGTTACACTCTGTCTTCACCTTTTCTTTACAGACCTTTATGCTGAAGTCTCAAAGACTCATTACTGGCCATCAACTGAGAGGCCACCATAGTCATTTTGGAACCAGGTCTTGATCCTCTGCCCTTCAATTAGGGTTACCAAGGAGGCAGCTTTCACCTCCTTTGAGCATGGACACCCTAAGGCCTCGGTCCATGACACCTTTCTCTTGTTGCTTCACCCAGTCTGTGCTGGTCTCTTGAAGTCTCAGACTCTTGTCTGTGATAAACTATGGTGACCCCTACAAATCTGCAGTCTCCAGTATTTGGAAGAATTCTGAAAGCTGCTTTGGAGCCCACTCTCCTTGGATACAAAGACCCTAAGTAGTTTCTTTTTGCTCAACACATGCTGCTCAAAGGTCAGGACTCTTGAGTTACAGAACAACTTGCTTTGTTGACTTTGTAAAATCCTGAGTGGACAAAGAACTAGTCTTGTAATTTCCTGTTTGGGAGGCACAGGGGGACAATACTGCCTGATTGATACCACTCCCTGGAAGAGGTTTGGTTTTCGCAGAAGATGTAGTTGTCTGCATGAGTGGAAGTAAAGGGGTTCATGTATCTGAGCAGCCATCCTAGATGTTATATCTCCATTTCTGTTCTCACCATGCCTATCTTCCCCTTCTCATTATAGGGGAAGGGACTTGAACATGGGCAATTTGTCTGCTTCATCTTTGTGTCTCCACCACACAGCGAAGCTCAACAGCTACTTGGTGAAGCAAGGAGCTAATAGATGGTTAAATTCAGAGTGGCACCAATGGAGAAATAAAAATGCAAATGAGAGTCAACCTGGTCAGGACACTACTGTCACCAAGATGCTTGACAGTTGGGTCTGTGGGAGAGTTGAATAGCTCATGTAATCTTCTGAAGGGACCTCCTTACAAAATCCCTTTCTGCTAGCACCCTAAACATGTGATCATGCTCCACCAGCAATACCAGAATAAGAAGCCTCCGAGAAGCCCTAGCTGGGAGTCCTCTTGAGACATTTCTCATTCATCACTATACAAATGTTGAGGCCCAGTTCTTATCTTCCTTGGACTTCCCTACGTATCTAACTTCAGTTTCCATTACAGGACATAAGGTTTGTTTTTTGTTTTTTGCTTTGTTTTGTTTTGGCTTTGTTGTTGTTTGTTTTTGTTGTTTCCTGCCCAGCATACTGGAGCTCTGAGGAAGCAAGACCAAAAGGAAAGAGGGCAACTCAAGAGTGGTTTTTTTCAACCCTCAGAGTCAGATGGCAAGGCAGAAGTTGCTCCATTGGGGATTCTCAAGCAACCTGGGAGAGATTTTCGGGGGAGGGGCTCTGCTTTGCCATTCCTCTTTCCTTTCTAATTGCTGTGTCTGGGTCCACAGTTCCCTGAGAGCCATTGCTGAGACCCCGCCCCTCACACTTTTGTATTCTCTGCTGAACTTCCTTGGAGGGAAAATATCCCAGGTTGAAGTTAAGACACGTTTAAAGAGCCCAGGTTGTCACCTTAACTAGGCTCCATAGTGGGGTGCTTAACTGTCCACCATTAGAGGATTGCTTGGAGACACTGGTTGATTGTTCTGAAGCTATAATTATTATATATAACTATATATAAGTATAATTATTTTATTTTGGAAGGATACTCAGTCCCTACCCTTTCAGCACAGGTGGGTAGTCCTTGCCTTTCCTTTGTTTTCAGGCCTGGGCTTTTGGGATGACTTGGGGAGGTTTCCCAGGTATAAAAAAGGGTAAGACTTTTTAAATTTTCAGTCTAGTTCCTGTTTACTTGGCTCATCTTTTTTACTCTCTGCCTGCCTCCAATTCATCAGCTATCCTCTGAACTCTGGCTCTTTTGGTCAAATGCTGCCCACTGAAACCTCTGAATTCAGCCTCCCATCTCTTCCTCACTCTGTCCTCTCTTTTCTCTCTCACCTGCTCTAACCTGGTTCACATCACATCATCTTCCTTTAGACTCTGCCTGGCCAAGAGTTCTGCCCTGTTAGTCTTTCTACTTTATTTCTCTGATTTCCCCCATTTCTTATAGTCTCCCAGGCCATTCTGCCTTAAGGTATTGTATCATCTATGTTCTTCTTTCATGAAAGTACATTTTCCTGTGTAATTATGGTGTGTTGTCTGATTGCACCACAATACACTGCAATCTATAAGGGAGAGGTCTACTTTATCACAATCTCTCTTAGTAACTGGGAATAGAAAGCCTCAATAACTGAAAAATAGAAAAAAATATTAAAAGAGAAAGTGCATTTTCCTTATGGGGAAACTGAGATACAGGCAGGTCACAGATAGTGACATAGATGGCAGGACATATCATAGAGAAAATCCATACATCCTTGCTACATCCTTGCTACACACTCTCCACCCCTTCTGCTCTTTGGCCCTTCCCTGCTACCTCAAGCCTCAGAGAGTATTGTACTTATCTTTGGTGGGTACCTCAAAAGATTTCGGAGTCCAATATTAGCATGTCTATATTCCTGACCACCTATTTGCCAGTACATTTTGTTCTGAGAGAGCTTTATTTATTAGTAGCATCGTTTATATTTGTAGAAATAGGTAATTGCTTCTCAGGGAACTAACTATTGAGGGAATGTGTCTGTAGAAACCCCCAAATTATTCAGTGGTCTCTTCAAAGCCTTATTTCCCTCCCCCTGTGAGGGAGTTGAAACCATGAGGTTCTTTCTCCTAAGTCCCAGAGCTTGCTGCCTTCCTTCAGGAGTACAAGATGGTGAGTGAAACTAGGAAGAGGGGTCAAGTGTCAACCCAGACTGTGAGCCCCTCCCCCTCTCTGGACCAGTGGCAGTTGCTTCCGTTGAGGTTTCCAAGGCTGCCCCACAGAACTCTGGCCACATTCTGACAGTTGGCCTGTGTAGTGCCTGTTCCTCCCATGTAGTTCTTAGTTGCAAAGTTTTCTAAAGAAAGGGGCTTCTGAGTGGGCCACTCCAGACCTCTTCCCCAGACCAGGCTGTCACTTTATGCTTTTAAGTGTTTTTAATTTCTTCTGAACATCTGGGAAGAGAGACATCAGAACCCACATTGATTTATTGTCCATGGAACTGAGAAATTTGCTGCCTCTACTGAGTAACTGTCCAATCCAGATATTGTTTTGCTGCAGATGTCCAGTGTCCTACGTTTAAAGATCCTTCATGGGAGGGAGGGCCAGTTGCTACTCTTAGGCTTTCATTTCTTTGTGGGAAAGCCATACTTTGTTATTCATTCTCAATATGACTTGCCAGGTCCCTATTCAGACCACTGCTTGGGGCAGTGGATGACAAAGCTGTAAGGAGCATGCTTGATACATGTGAGAAGGCTGGGAGGGCTGGTCATAGCACACATCATCCTTCCCAAATAGCCTTACAAGGTCCTCAAGCCTGAGATGCCACCACTATGAGGTTGGAGTTGAGCTTTTCCTGGAGTCCAAGTGCACTGAAGTAAAGCCCTAAGGCTCTGGTTTCATCTCGCAGAGCATCTGTGGCTGTGGTGACACCTGGATACCCTTGTTCTGTCTCTCATAGGTCTCCGATCAGCAATTTCCAGAAAACATGACATGTTCCTGCAGTTGGAGGCCTTCCTAGCCCAGAAATGCCTGGGAAGGAAGGGTAGGTCAATGACAGGGTTAGTTTAGAGACCTATTTTCTAAACCCGACTGATTGGTTTCTTCCAAGGGTAATAAAAGGGTAGAGGATATCACTTACTATAATGTATAATGTTATTACTTCCTCTTATATTCAAGCAGTTTGCTGGCATTAATTTATGCAACCCTTTCTTGAGTTGTGCCATAACGCCTCCTGTAATAAGGCATAGCTCAGAGGAGACTGCAAAACCAAAAGGCACAATTGGCTGCCCACTGCCAATCATACTCCCCTCCTCAGTTTCTGCTTTCAGGATTCTTGCTCTAGTTCTCCTGATTGAGACAGCCTCCACTCTGGTTAGTGTACACTGAGAAGTGTCAAGTCAGCTTCCCTGACCCAGGCAGGATATTTTGAGGTGCATATAAATAATGGCACAGATTATCCTCCAGTTTGGTATGCCTCAACCAATCACCTCTCTACCAAAATGCATTCTACACACCGTTTTTTTTTTTTCTGTGTCGATCCAAGTGAACAAGGGCAGGAAGTAGTATTCAACTTCTTATTCTTCTTTTGGTGCCCTCAACATTTGGATGCCTTTTTCTGCCTGCCATTCTGCTGCTTCCTCTTTTATTTTGTTCACAAAGACTAGACAAGAAAGAAGGCTGAGGAATCAAAAGAGAAGTGACCATCTGACATCCCACAGGGATCTTGCCCAATGACTCAGATGGAAGCAGGAGAAGCACCTTACATCACCCACATCACTTATGCATTGTTTCAGGAATTTAAGTTTCAAAACTCTTTCTTCCCAAATCTCTTCCATTTACCATCACAAGAGAAATAATAACACAGGACAGTACTCCCTTACAACAGTCCCCCATTAAACCACATGAACACCTTGTCCCTGGAAATATCAAGGAAGAATGCTGTTCTATTACTTGTTCCCAAGGCTTCAGGGTTGTTGTCACCACAGCCACCTCCTCCATTTCTGAGCTGCTCCCAAGAGAGACCCTTTTCAATGAATGCTTGGTGTGTGATGCTAAAACTGGAATGTCCTGTTAGTATGTAGTGAAGGACAAGTCCCAACTGTTTACTTGATTTTCTATGACTATCTCCATCTTTTCTATATTGAATTTTCATGAGCTCCTGGAGGGAAAGACTGTTTCTCATGCATTTTTGCATTCCCACATGCTTAGAGCTTGCCATTCATGCCTAGCATGTGCTTTTTAAGAATAAAATAATTTCAAAATGACATACACAAATACTGAATTTCTTTTCTGAAAATGGGGATAACAAAAACCAGAAGAAAGTTTGGGAAGAATCTTGGTTATTCAAAGGAAATAGATAGGGGGCAGAAAATGGTCAGACAGGCATCTCCACATCTAGGTGGGCATCTTAAGCATCAAGTTTGCCATTTAGGTCATAGTTGTTGAGACCCAGAAAATGCAAAAGTAACATTGAGGGGACTCCAGGAATTTCAGATTTCTGGGACTACTTCAGACTTCAAAACAACCTACTGGCTCTCATTTACTAACCCTTGCAGAGAGCTTGTCTAAATGAATAGCTGTGGAAGTATGGTTCGTGAAGCTCAACTGTGCCGACACCTTCATAAAGATGAACTGTATGTAGAGCCTTTCCTATGGTAGCTATAAATGGGTTTCCAAGACAGTAGATCTCAGACTTCTCAAATGGTGGCCTCAGGGATTCTCTTCTCTCAATTTAGTGTAAAATCTCTTGCCTGTGATTGCCTTCCCTGGGGTTCTGACCAGTGACTTGCAGATGTTCTGCTGGGCTGAGATTGTGCAACCTTACAAACTACAGCTGCTCTAACCGAGAAGGCTGCTCATACTGTAGCATCATGAATACTCTTCATCACTTCTGCATTTAATTTATCTAGAGGACTGTTACCTTTCCAAGGGTAGCATCGATAAGAGTTGATGAAGAATGGATGGTGAAGGACAATTTTTAAGCAATACTGCTGGCTTTTAGGCATCCAGTAGGTGTTTCCTTGGAAGGAGAAGCCCTGACAATCAGCAGAAACAATTATCATCCAATGGCTCCAAAATACACATTTTCTTACGTGAAGCAAGTGCACAGAATGTGCCGGCTTTTGATGTTGGACAAAGATTAACTTGTGGATGAGGTCAATTTGTAGGAGTTCCTCATCACCAAAATGCTTAACTCTGAATAAAAGCTATTCTTCTTTGGGTATCCCTGAATGGGTAAGGAGACAGCAGGAAATGCTAGGTTGGTTTTCAAACATCAGTGTCCTAGACAGGAGTTGGCAATGCAGAATCTCACTGGAGTAACGATAACAAACATCCAGGGTGATGACTTTGGATAGTGAGATGTGGGTGGAAACCTATGTTGTAAGTGTTCGAGTTAATGTGGTGTAAAAACTTTTTCATCAATAAAGGTGAGGAAATTCAATATTTATGCCTTCCCAAGTTTGGGCGAGATATTTTTATTGATAAAGCTAGCCAGTATCCTGATAAGCTGGTTAGGTCGGTACCTATTAAAATATATTCAGCTTCTTCAAACTGATGAACATGGGAGTCAGCAATCAAAGAGTCTCAATCCCCCTTATTCTATTTCTGTGCACATTTATGCTTTCTTATTTTCAATTGTCTGAAAAGCATGTATCTGGACTCATTTCTAGTTGTGGTTTCAAAAACTAAAATGTTAAAGCTTTAGGGATTCTTGAAAAGGGATGATCAAGTCACATTTTTAAAAAATTAATGTAACTGGCTTTTTCTGAAGCATTTTTTTCTTCTATACCTACTTATTTCATAAAGCATACACAAAAAATGCTTAAGGGAGAAAATGTGAGTGACTTTGTAGTGGAGCTCTTCCTGTACACTTGTTTGCAGGCTTGCATAGTCACTCATGTGGAGATTGAGCTGTATGTGCTCATGTGTTGGGTCCAATGTTCTACTCAACCAGTGTCATGGCACCTTTGCAGCTATTTCCTGCTGTAAGAGGCATTGCTGAGGCATTGTTAGTGGCTAAGCACACTATAATGCACTATAATGTTGGTAAAGATGCCAATAAAGAATCTAAGCAGAGAGGACAAGAGCAGTGGACATGTCCAAATGGTGACTGGTTGAGTCACCTCAGCTCCTGGGGCCAGCCAGCAATTATACCATGAGTTTTTCTCCAACCCCCAAATCCCATTGTCATTCCCCACACACTTCCTAGACTGGTCTTTCTAGATGTTGCAGAAGACTTGTTACAAGATGAGACTCTCTTGAGATTTTTCCAAATAGATGGACCATTGATGTACCAGAGTCTATTTTACTTCAGCCCTTCTCCTCCATCAGTCTGAAGAGATCCAGCCATATAATTCTACTTAGCATTCCCAAAGCCTTTTGCATGCACTTTCTCCTCCCTCCATTGACTTCTAACCATCCTTCAAGGTCTAGCTTATGTCCAGTAAGCTCACTGTGCTAACTGGATGATGCTATAGTGTGCAATTATTTAAGATGAACCTAAGTGTTGCTATGGCACTATTTTGCCATAGAAAATAGGCATGTCATATCGGTGAGCTGAATGAGTAAGGGAGTAGTCTTGCCAATACAGCCATACAGTTAGATGCTTAAATGGAATAATGAAAAATTTCTGTGAGAACAAAATTCAGTTTCAAGTCTGTGATATCAGTTCTGGGATGAATCTTATAACATGGTCCCCATATGAGCTTAGAATTTACCTACCTGACTTATAACCACATATGCAAATGTCTAAATGTTTGGCTTTCCTTGTCTTCCTACCCCTGTCAATTCTGTTTTTCTAGAGAACTTTCAATTGTCCTGTCATTTGCAAATGGCGGCAGAGCACTCTTACCTCCCTTGTCTTGGTAGCCCTTAAGTTGACACTGGGGGTCAACCTGCATGCTGTGGCTTTTGAGGCTATGCAAAGACAAGCATGAGGTCTGGGTTCTTAGTCCTCAAGGCCAGAGTTTCTAGAAGCATCACACTGTTTTCTTTTGGCCTGTGCTTCTTACAGTGACTGAACACTAACTGAACGGAGGCTAGATTTCTGTACCTCTGAAGCTTTGTAAGGGTTCCTACACCACAAAGGGACTCTAGTCTCAAGAGGATCCCTCAGTCTGTTTCAGGAGACTAAAGTCACTGCAGTACCAATTTCCCAATGCACAAAGCCCACTGGCTCTTGGGGTGCATAAGTGAATTTTGGGCTGTTCTGGGGGCCACCCTTGTTCCTGCAGCCCACTCTGCTAGTGAAGAAGCAGTTTCCCCCTCTCTTGAGTGCCCTTCACTGACGCCCCCATGGGGGATAATCAATCTTACATAAAGGAGTCACGTTCTTAGTGCAGGTGGGACTATTTTCTTTTGCTTGGTCCAGATAACCCCTGTACCATGACTGCTTTGGGGACAAAGAAGCAGAATCTTTTGTATGAATTTAGATTTTTAAAGTCTGAAGAGATGTGGGTTTTAAGTAATAAAAATCCTGACAAATACCCCTTTAGGTGGTAACACAAAGGAAGCTGTGAGAACAAACACCAATTGCTTAATGAACTACATTAAGGGATGATTGTCTTCCATACGTACAGAACAACAGCCAGGACACCTTAGAGTTATAGTTACTAAAACATGGTAAATCAAGTGAAATTTTCCTCCATGGTCTGTCTGTACTTTGTTTCAAAATAGACAGAAACTGTTTTCGAAATGTGAGACCACTCACCGAGAAAACAGTGAGATGGTGAAACAGAATGTCTAGGGTGGAAAGACTCAAGATGGGTTTCCAGCTTTGCTACAAACTCACTCTATGGCCTCAAAGCCTGTTTATTCATCTGTTAAAGCGGGATGGGGGGACATCATATTTGTGTTCTGAATTGAATGAGGCATTGCTTATTAAAGTTGCTGGCATGTCCTAGCGTGAATTATTTTCAGTACATACTCAAGACTCTTGTCTCCCAAGTGTGAGTTTTTGAAATCAGGGTGGGACCTCTTTCTTCCTTTCAGTCCAGCATCCAGGAAGAGCCTGTTGGTGGAAGATGGAGTTATCTGTTGATTGAAGGTTGACCCAAACAACAACAACAGAAACACCCCAAAACAACAACATAGATGTGGTTTTGTTTTGAAGCTAATCCTCTGATACTTTTTGGGCAGTGAGTGTTTGGACATCGTTTTGAAACAGTCTGGCTTTTCTCTGTGTGGCAGCTTGCACTGAGATTCCTGAAGCCCTTGACAAATTGTTTCATGGTTTCTGTCACGCTTAACCCACGTACACACTCTGCACACACCATTTCTCCATAACTATAACTCAATGGCAGTGGTGTCTACATTGAACCATGAACATACATACCTCCATAGGTGTGACTCCACGGCAAGCTGCATTAAGCACAGACATTAGTGCTTGAGATTTAGCACTGGCTTCATGAGTGGGTGAAGAACCATACATGAAATCTAGAGAGATGACCAAACTTAAACTGCAATACTAACCCCATATTCTCTACCCTAAGAGAAGCATGTGCTTGGCTCTGTACAAACCAGGTGCTCAGTACCTTAAGAAACAGCATGGCTGAGAACCTAATTCCTGTGAGGTAGGAATCTGGATTGGGATCTATAGTTAGTAGTACAGTGATTCTGTTGGCCAGAAAGTCTGGGCACCTTTAAAAACTCCAATGATGAAATGATACCCTTTAAGGTCATATGGTTCAGGTAACCCTTTCAGACAGAGGACTGGTGACCTCAAGTTCTTTGTCCTGGGCCTTTTCCTAAGGAGGTTGATTCCACTGGGGAATTTGGTTGAGTATACAAACAAGGCAGGAATTCCAGTTGTCAACATCCCATCAACACTGACACATTCTGTTGGTTAGAGACAAATCACAGGCCTTATTAGACATTCATGGAAGGAATTTTCAGGGATGAGAGGGTTGGGGATTGGGCATTGGCAGTTGAGGATGTGAATTCTTAAAGGAGCTGCTTGAAGGCTCAGTAGGCACATTTTTTCAAAAGGACGATTTTAAGTTCACGCGTAGTCAAAATATAATCCACACTCTTATTTTTAGACAGGTTTTTTTTGAAGTTAAATATATCGTTTTCCTCATTCCTTTTACTTCTTCAAACCCTACTCATTTTCCTTGCTCTCTATCAAAATCATGCCCTTTATCCATATATATGTATATGTATGCGCATATTTATATATACTTCTAAGTACATAAAGACAACTTTCTCATTCTGTATAATACTTCTTGTATGTATATAATTCCAGGGGAGATCATTAGTCACTATTGGATAACTAATTGGTGTGCTCTTCCCTGGGGAAGACTATTTCTGCCACTCTTAGCATTCCTCGGTTGCCTGTAGTTATTTGTCTAAGCTTGAAGTCCCATTAGATTTCCTCTTTAGATGTTAGCATGTCTATTGGTGGTGTTTGCTCAGGTCTTGTTTATGTAACCATGTTGATGAGGCTTCATAGGCATAGCTTCTCTGACACTTCTAGAAGAGACAATCGGACAACAAACTTCCTGTTCCTTTGGATCTTACAATCTTTCCTCCCTTCTCCTAGGAACCCTGAGCCATAGGTGAACAAGCTGTGTTGTAGATGTGTCAGTTGGGGCTGAGGACCATATAGTCTTGTACAATCTTCATTTTGATTACTTGTGGTTTTCTATAATGGTCTCTGTCAAAGTGACATTTCTTTGATGAAGGATGGGAACCATGCCTATCCGTGGATCTAAAGGTAAATAGGATGTAATTAGGAACCATACTCTTTTCATAAGGAATTCATGAAGAAGGGACAAGAACATATATCTATAATCCATAGTTATCTTTCACTGTGAGAAGTTACTAAAATACTGCTGCTGGGTTTTCATGAAGCAGCCAATTTGAAATTTAGTTATAAAAGTTCAAATTGTCATGGGAACTGGAAGTCTTATTTTTTTTTCTTTTAAAATGAGCATTAATTTCTTCTGCTATTGAGGTCCTGGAATCTTCACTATGGCATGCATCACTTTTGTGTTTCCTATCTCTCACATATTTGATTTAGTCTCTACGTCATCTTACATGTTTACGGTAGTATAGAGTAGCGATACTCATTTCTTATTGGAAGCTACCCATGTGTAGGAGGATTTAAATGAAAGAAGGCAGTGCTTCCATAGTCTTTGATCTTCAGATCTCTCTGTTCAATAAGATGCCTCAGAATTTGGTATTTGTTCTTTTTAAGGAAGGAAGAAGAGAAGAAAGACATTTAAAAAATTCCATTTGTTTTCTTTTTTTTTTTTTAATCCTAAATTCTGGGCAGGGTGGCAAATGCTTGCAATCTCAGGTCCTCAGACTCATAGAAGCAGGCATCACTATATGTCTGAGGCCAGTGGACTGCACATAGAGAGGCGCTGACCAGCCATCACTACATATATCATCAAAGTAAGCTTGTTTTCAACTGATGCCTTTGGGTCATTTGAAACTGGGATTTAAGAGTACAACTGTTTGTGTCTGTGTCCCAAAGAGGTTCATGTATTAAAGGCTTTGTCCACAGGGTGGTGCATTGGCAGGTCACAGAGCCATTCAAAGGTGTAGTCTGATTGGACATGACTTCAAAGGGGGAGTGTGGGAAGTCAGCCAATTCCTCTTCCTTTTTGTTTCCTGACTTCAATATAAGCTCTCTTCTTTATTCTTTTCTTCAGTTGAATGAATCTGTTATATTCACTATGGGCCCATAGTCCCTTAAGCTTAGAGTAGAACTCCCAAGAACCATGAATCTAAATGGACTCATCTTTCTTAAGCCTTCAAACCCTCTGTATTTTTTTTTTGTAGTGTTAGAAAGCTGAATAACACAGAGAATTGGCAATAATCAGAACCTTTATTTGAACTTCAAGGCAGATATAATAAACTTAATGACCTCTCATTTAAAAAAAAGGATCAATTGAGAGATATACAGAAGCTCATATAAAGATGAAAGAATATGCTAGCAATTAGGACTTTTAGAACAGTTCAAAAAGTTGGCTATAGTTCTCAACAGTGGACACTCAGTGACAGGGGCTTTATAATAACAGATGAGTCATGGTTTCACAGTTTATGGGGCAATACAGCTCTTCAAAGGAACAGAAGTCTCAGAATCTTTCAGCGAAGAGCATGGTGTCATATATCCCCTTCCCTCGATTCTTAGCCAGAGCAAGACCCAGGTACTCCTCAATTTACACAGGCACTCATGCCAATCTGAGCTCAGCATTTCTTTCCATTCAAAATGAAGGCAATATGCCATATCAAGATTAGCCCAGCTTTCAGTTTGTTACCAGTAACTATTTCAGATACCTAGGCATCACTGGACTATTACAGCTATCCTCAAATACAGTTTACATTCATTATGATTTCAGACAGTGCCAGTGATGACAGTGATCACTAAATTTTGATAATTACTTTGGCAGAAGGACACAAACTTTGTGCCATCATACTTGCAATAATATTTTAGTAGTTATATTGAAATGTGGTCTTTTGTCTTTGGAAAGACACACACATTCAAATTCAAATTTGTAGACACACACACAAAACACAAATCCAAATATAATTTTTTAAAAGTTTGGAAACCTTAATTAGTGGTCAGGTGTTTGGGTGAAATATTCTACTTTATATCTCTACTCAGCTGGTGGTTCAATAAGCTTTGTTATCCACACTTTTATTTTAAAAACATTTCAAAGTCACATGAATGTTAGAAGAACAATGACAATGAATGCCTGTATAAGTATTACTGGGAATTTATGTTTGATTAACTCGTATTATCTTTATTTGTACTGCATCATGCTATAAATCATATCATATGGCCTTCATAAACTATGTACTTCTTAAACATATGCATATATGCATTATACTATATAGTACATATTGAGGGCTTTAATGGCCCTCAGAGGGTCTCTATCTGGTTTTTTAGCTCCTTCACCATGTCTGTCTTGACTCCATATGGACATCTCTCACTTGAACTTTTTTTCCTAGGTGTCATCCTTCAACACCAAGGCCTCAGATCCAAGAGTCACTTATGACCCCTCTCCCAACTCTGGCCATGAAATCTGCAGTTTCACAGTTTCTTTGGACCTACCTCACTGGTTAAGTCTTTCCATTCTGCTCTCCAAAATGCATTACTAATCATTAGTAAAACCCCATGTTTTTTCTGCTTGTTTGCTCTGATCTTGCAGTTAGAATTCATTCTGAGCTTCCTGTTGCATATCTCCTTAGTTTCTGTTAAAGAAACTTGAGTTCAGACAAAAGTTCTTGAACAAATGGGTGTCCATGAGACTTAGTCCCTTATCTCTTAGAAAGTGAATGATTGAGGATAATAACTACAATTGCCTCAGCTACAAAGTAACTGTAAATTTTTACTACTTTATTTTGTATTGAGAAAGCTGAAGACAGCATTCAAGTTTTATCGTGGATGCTTAGTACTGTGTCTGAATCTGGGCTGGTTGTGATGTGGTAGCAGTGTGGTTAGATACAGGCATTCATGAAGGCCATAGCGAGAACATATCTCCTGAGACATACACTGCTGATAACCTCTTTTCTTAGCAGTACACACCATTTTCATAGCCCCAAACCCAAGAATGCAAATGACCATCTAGGGTCCAATTAGAATTGTGGGGTTCATAAACTTTTCTGTTTTGTGCTTTCATTATAGAATCAGAATTATGGAAAACATTCATGCCTGAAGAGCTTTGCAAAAGGACAGAACCCAAATCAGTTCTCTGACTCACATACATAGAACTCCCTGAACCTTTCTCCTGACCAGTTTTATCTCTCTACAGAATATCTCAATGTCTTATGCTACTTGTTCTTTGCATAATTGATCAGGTCAAGCCAACATCTTATTGTGGCTCACCCTGTTTCAAAGACACCGAGCATCTCTGGATGAGTTGGTGTCTAGTATGGCTAACCCGGAAACCTGCATACTCAAGTATTATGAGACGTGAGGGTGGAGGGAAGAAAGCTGACACTGGTAAATCCTGCTTCCTGTGCCGCCCTCTAAATGGACATCCTTGTGTTTACCCTGTGGCATTGGGTGTGCTTGCATTTGTTTTTCAGTTAGAAACGGTGCTTCTGAGACACAGTGGTGCTTTAGTCAGCTCGTTTTCTCTGCTTCTGCTGTCCAGGCACCAGAAGCACGGCTTTCCCTGAGTCTCCTCGAGGCCGAAGAACTAGTGATGTATCTGGGCTTTCTATGCCACCATCACTCATTGCGTTGACACGGACTGTAGGAGCCTTTGTTCAGCTAACCTGGGCGTGAGCCTCACCTATATCTCAGATCACTGGATGGGACAGAATTAGGATCCTAGGAACAGGACTTGGCTCACAAGAAATCACATGGCGAACCATGTGACACACGAAGACCCACATTAATTGTTAGCAGCTTTTTTGTTTGTTTTAGTTTGCATGCTTCTTTAAATGAAAAGAAATATTTGGAGAAAAAGACAAATTGGCCGTGTCTTGTGTCATTCTCTTCCATCTTTACTTTGGCCTTCTTTCTGCTGCTTTCTTACTGCAGTACATTTTACAAAAAGGGACCATGAGACCACCATGCCTCACTTCCATCTAACTGTCTTCCACATTTTTATTTTCAGTGGTTTATCAGTATTTCACATGTCACATATCCTTAAGTGCCTAGTGCATGTGTACTTCTATTATTTCCCTGGTATAAAGATGACAGGTTGATCAACTGTGAAAATCTTGGAGCTACATCTCTGCTTTTTCCTCTAGGATGAAGTTCTGAAAATGAAATTACAGAGTGAAAGGCCACACAAAGTTTTTGGATATTGCGACATATTTCAAAGTTGCCCTCAAGAAAATAATTTTCCAATTTAAGCAATCAGCCACAACAGACAAGAATGCAAGCTCCTTCCTGTACCCTTGTCAACACTCTCTGTGTTGGAATTGTTTCCAATCTTAATACGTTATTTTATTACTCTATGCATTTCAGAAAACTTTTTTCCCCATCATATACTTTGTGAGAAAACAGATTGTGAAACTGTCTTTGAACCAGAATTCCTTTCTCTAGATGCTTAGAAATCCATACTACAAGGAAGTGCTATCCTCGCTCTACAATGTTAACCATCCCTTTCAGTCAGCACTGACCCCTTGTAGGCCTTACAAGGCTGTCTGCAAGGCCTATGGAGAACATTAATGTATGTGCCATTTTCTTTTTATTCCCTTTGGCGACCTGTGTCTTTGAGGCATTCGATGTTTTTTTTGTAGCTGGAGTTATTGATCAGTGGAGTCAAAGTGCAGTCTGGTAATTCAGAAGAGAGATTTACCTGAGTTTGTGCCAGTGTGGACAGTATCCACTTGAGCCTGCTGTTGTCTCTGTGTCTTGATGCTTCATGACAAAACTGAGCCTGCAAAAAGATTCTTGATCTTGGCTAGAAAATCCTGGTAGGCTGATACTTCATGAATCAAAGCCAGCATTAGAAGGCCCATTGGGAGTCCCAGAGGACTCATTTAATACCAGCCACCCTGGTCTGCTTTTCAGGAAGTGTCATCATAAGAGTGTATCAGAACCGTTGTCTTATCAGTTCAAGGTGGTGGCCAGAACACCATACCTCAGCTCTTCTGGGCAAACGGTAGCTGGGACTCCTGTGGCTGGGTGAGACCCTGTGACTTCTCCTGTGCTATCATGTGAGAAGAACGTGGCATGAATCATTGCTGGCCTGAAACACTTAGCTCTGCCAGTCCAGCATGCTAGGTCCCTAGGTAGGGAGGGCATGGTGCTGAGACTGTGGAGAGTCATAAGAACTGGAGCACAAGGAAGACATGAGCTGAGGGAGCTGCTTCACAGTGCTGGGCTGTTCGTACCACACAGTCATCTAGCTCTTTCTGACTGATAATTTGAAGGATAGTTTTTCCTAGCTCTTAGGCTTATAAAAGTTAAAACAAAACACATCAAACATGTTTGCCATTGGATATCTCTCTACCCCAACTAAAGTCTGGAATGCTAAATGGAAGGATAAAAGAAGAAAGAGTGCTAACAAATCTCAGGTTCTTGCTATGTAGCCAATGGAGTGCTAGATAATTTGTCTTTGGTTTCATTTCTAGTCACTGTAGAGGGCCTTGGCATTCCCATTTAAGAGGAAAGTGTAACCGATCTTTTAAATTATTATTTAACATTTATTTATTACTAAATTCACTTATAACAAACACCAACTATTTCTTAACTATTAATCCTATAAATTCCTACAACCCCTTTAACCTATCCACTAAACCTATTGATAATTATAACAACTACTTTCATAAACTTTTAGAATGATACAGTCTCTGGGGCAGGTCCTCCGTCGTCAGGAACACAGTCTTTGTTGTAGATTCTTTAACACACTTAGCAGTCCTTTTTCTGGATCTCTCAGATGCAGGTTCGTCAGGGTAAGTTGGTTATTACAGTCTCACCTTAAATAAGGCTTCATGCTTTCTTCTCTGTGGGAGACCCCAGCCGTCTGCAGGCCAACTTACTTCTTTTGAATCAGGAACTCAGCTGCTCTGCCTCAGTCCTTAAAGCCAGGCACAGTTTCCCCTAGGTCACTGATCGGACAGATCAAACCCCTCCAGGCAAAAGCTGAGCCACAGGGTCCAGTCCTTGGCCTTTTGGTGTCTTGCTCAGGCTTTCTTTGCTCACCGGCTTCTTTCTGCTTCAGGGAGAGAGCTGGCCATCAATGGCCAGCCCTTTTTTCAGCAGGACTCTTGGAGCTCTCTAGCATCAGGGGCCTCTTCTCTTTCTGGGCTCCATGCACTGTCCTTAAATAGGAACTCTGTTTCAGCTTAATTTGGGCTCCGCCCACTTAGCAGCTGAAAACAATGTCAGGCCAGATACTTTGTTTCTTCAAGTCTATTGAGTCTTTCCTGTTTTTCCTGACTTCAACCTTGTTTTTCAGTCTATTGAGTCTTTCCTGTTTTTCCTGACTTCATGCTGATAATGCTCTTCAGGCCCCGAATTAAGAGACAGTATCAGAAACTCCTATATATTTTCTAAATCTAATTTATCTAACCCCTACAGGAAAGTTCTGAGACTGAGACAATATTCTAGATTTAGTGAACCCGGGTTGCCTCACTCTACTTCCTCTATTTACTATTAACAACTATGATTGCTTGTGCTTCCCATTATGCACAAGACTGAAAGATCTATAACCCTTTATTTTTTGTGGAGACAAAAGATAAATCATATCTGGAGTCATTGTGTGCTACAATGGCTGAGACCATAGATTCCGTAATGACTGAATTCCAGGTTTACCAACATAAGATGTCCCTAACACACTTCTGGTTTCCAAGTGGTGTCCTCACCTCAGAGCCACATTGTAGTCCTTGTCCAGGGAGACCCTCCCCCTGACATTGCTGTGATTAATTGCTTCCACAGTAGGTGAAATAGAACAATATTTGTGAGCAGGTGCCAAATGGACACTCTACATAGAGTAGCACCATCAGAGCACCTCTTTCCTATGGAGAGCAACTTCACTGTGTCCAAGCTTTCTTGTGCCTTCAGCAATGAAGAAACAAGAGAGGGAGGTGAGAGAAAGAAAAGAGAAAATGGCTCATTGAGGCTGAAGTCACCTAATTGCTTATGGTACTAGCACGTCATGAATCCTTTCTGCCTGTTACTCTGCACAGTTCTCTTGGGCACATGTGACTCCTCCGTCAAAAGTAGGTAGAGCACATCAGGAATACCCATGGTTCCATCCTTCTAAATGTGTCCTAGTTGGTCATGCTTCAGCCTAAGCCTTCTTGATTCTCAGAGCGGTAGTTTGAATACACATATACCTCTAGGAAGGACTGTTCAAACTAGTCTCTTATCTTTATAAAATATGATGGCTATTCATGTGACTTAATGAAGATTCCCAGAGTGTAGGGCATTGGATAATAATTTACTTCTTCCATGACATGTTTTTCTATGTGCAAGACTCACTTCCAAACTCCCTCTGACACTATTGTGCCCAGTTTGTCCACCAAAGATGGAGCGTTGGGAGGGAGGCAAGTGAGTTAGTGGAGAGGAAACACTTTGTACTCAGACTAAAGGTGACTCAATACTTGGCATTACCACTCATTCACATAATTGCATAAATAGACTTATCTTCCTGCACCAGGGTTTGCTTACCAGTAAGCAGAGATGATAGGAACATGTTGCACGTGCATCACGGCAATACACTTCATGATCTTTCCCCAAAGCCCACACCCCAAGAGACCAGTTTCATTTTGCTTCCTTCTGGTCCCTTGAAGGCAGAGCCCTCTTCCTCTGTGACTTAATGTCTCATTCTCCAAAGTATTTGCAGAATGCTGAATGCATTGGGGAGCAGCCAATCAGAACTGGCTGAATTGAGTCATAGAGAGGCTGGTTCTCAGACACCACCCTCAGAGAAAAACTCCTTGTGAGGCAGGCGGAATACAGACCTTATTGTCAATCTGTGGTGTCCTTCGAAGTTCTGCAGCATCCTTAGGGCAGAGGACTCAAGCCCATAACATCAAACATAGTCAGACCGTACTGGATTCCAGTAATATGGGACACAGTACTGGATGTAACATGAAAACACTGTCCTTTGGATAAATTCCTCCAACTATAGTAAACACCATGTACAATTTTATCTGTGTCTTGTACATTGCCTCATGTGGCTCCATCTTAAAACTGAGAAACAATTTAATCTGTTTCACTTTAATGTTAATGCTGCTACGATCCATTTTCCTCTTGTTTTTTTATTTTTTTTTAACTCCCATTTTGAGGTTAGTTTTTGCTCTACATTCTTGAGTCGTGTAAGCCTGAAGAATTTGTAAAATTTAAGTAAAGAGTTCACGAGTTTTCCCAGACCTCTAGCCTTTGAATATTAAATTACTGTTTTCTGGAAGATTCACCTGAAAAACTCTGATTTTGTTTCTTCTTCAGTCCTGATTCTGGTAATTGTGACCAAATTCCCGTGTCTTTAATATGCCATACATTATCCACATGGCAAATGTTTCAGACAGGTCCAGATAATAAATACCCCATGGACATACAGACAGAGAAACTGCTGTAATTGCTTTAATAATGACTCTGAGACATCAGAAGCAGGCAAATAATGGTATTTAACACTATTTCCATTCTTTAGCAGAAATGTAATTTTATAGAGTTATTGTCAGGCAGCACGGTACAAGCACAACTGTCATATTCGGCTCATATTAATTAGCTGCCCACGAGAGGGCCAGGAGAGGAGAGGCAAAGTTCTCATTTCAGATGGTCTGATATTCAGGTAGGAACCATACATACAATAGCTTGATTAACAAAGTTGCTTAGATCATGTTTTCCCTGGGAGTGTGTCAATTGGCATTTTGAAGAATTCAATTAATTAGCACTCTAAATAATCTATTCTTGGGTTAATGAAAGTGTTTTTGTACAGCTGCAGAAAAAAAAAAAACAAAAACAAAAACAAAAACAAAGAAAAGCTAAGCCTTTCCAAAGAAGCAAAGAGAGAAATTTATATTCAGAAGTCTATAACATCCATTTCACAATTAATATTTGGTAGTCAAAAAATGTGTGTTTCCTTTTAAAGCTGAAGGAATTGACTTGTACAATTTTAGGCATAGTGTGTAGGCAGAAGGTATTCGTTTGACTTGGAAGGAGCCTGATAAAGGAGCTGAGACTGCAGGGAAGTTAGAACTTTGATTTTTCTCTATTTTGTCTTATAATTGTGTTAATTAGGGTAAGTCAGGGCCAATGTTTTGCATGTCATTATCCACCATTTTAAACACTCACTCTTTAAAAGTGGTACACTTCATATTTTTTAAACTCCACCTACACATGTTCCTTCTTTTTAAAGTTTCAGATTTAATTTTCAGATAAAGGAAAACCAAAGCTCTTCTCTTTGGTGACATATACTTAAAATGAGATACAAATAATTAGAAAGTCAAACTGGAAATCCAAGACGTGGCTCTGGTCCTTGGAGTCATAACTTGTTCTCACCTTGTCAACTCTTCCTCCTGCGTAAAGTGTTGATATAATTTTCTTTCCATTGTTTTTTCTCTTGGGATTCAAATTTTACAGAACTCATATTTGGGAAAAGCCTTCTTTGAATCTCTGAAATGATCTTAAAGGAATAAAATAGTTTACCCCTCCATTCTAGTCACTCTACTTTCCAAACAGTGTTTCAAAGTATCAAGGATTTGTGTAGTTCCTCAAGAAATGTCAACACTTAGCAGAATCCTAAGTATAAATCACTTTTAATCCTGTTCGAGTATTTTACTATCTTAAAAATAATGAAAAGACCTGAAGAAAGTGAAGGTATAAAAATATGAGTCTTAAATGAGTTCCTGTATCATCTAAATTTTATATGGAATTAAAGTGCAAAACAATTTGCACAAATTGTTTGTGTATAAATAAGAGTTAAAATAAATAAGTCTTCATGGTTACCTGCCAGTTCCTAATTGAGCCTCACTGATAAAAGTGTGATGATTGGTTTATGTGGAAAAGCAAATCAGTACATTTAAAAGAAGCCACGGTGAGTGTTTTACTCTCATGCCTTGTTCTTGTCCCTTCTTTCTACTTCACTTAATAAGAGAATAAATCGTTGGAGTTTTGATGGGGCTGAAATGCATTTTTCTGCCTTTTTTGTTTGTGGGTGAAAGTTTACTAGTTACATACTAACAGGGCATCTTCAAACAGCGTGTGTACCTAACGCCACAGTCAGGGATATCAGGGGAAAAGGTAAAAACAGACACAATTAAATATGAGCAGGCCACTGATCTCCTCCTAGGAAGATGAAAAACGCCCCCAAACTTAGAACAGTTTCTTTTCAGGTTTAATGAGGCCAGCAATGCAGAGGATGAAATGGAGCCAAGCCACGGAGGGAGGAATAAGCCCTCCCCTTTCCTGGTCCTCTTTCTTCAAGGTGACTAACTAATGGAGGGGGCTTGTTTCCTACACATCTAAATGAATGCCAGGGAGTCTGAGCGTCTCCTGCTTATTGCTTATCCTTTATTTTTAGATTCTGGTTGCAATGTAAAATGGCAAAGTTTGGTTGTCACTGCTGACTGTGGACTTCAGCCAGGAATGAGATCTATTGCTTATTTTGCTAATCAGCTCCTTCCATATCTGCATGCTCATTTTCTGATAGCTGATGAGGCGACAAGGTCATTGGACGTACAAGTACTTATTTAAAAACAGACATGAGAGTGAGATAGAGGTTAGTTGGGTCTATCAGAGCTGTCAATCAATTAATGAAAATTATTGAGCAAGGGCACCGTGGGGGAAGCGAACAGAAGGAAGGAAAATGACCATGGAGACACAACATAGGGAAAACGACAGAACTGACTGAATGTGCTCACGTGAGTGCTAAAAACAGACATGCTCACATCCTAAGTGAGAGACAGCACCGTGAAACTGACTGGAGCCTCTGACTCCAGAGGCTCAAAGGCTGACAGCACAGGGTTTTTGCCCAAAAGTGTACCCTGAACAATGCCTTTGCCTGGACATGGAGGACATAGGTGTGGTCCTGACAAATTTCTGATTAATGTGCCCAAGATGCTAAATACTTTAAAGCACTATTATCTAGACTGAAGTCCATAGTTAATGCAGGCCAAATGAGTACAAACATCCCCCGTAGTGAGGGCGAGAAAATATTGAGTTTCTAATTGTTAAAGTGTGGCAGACAAGGCAAGGCAAGGAGAATGTTACGAGCACTGGCTCAGAAATGCTGTCCAAAACATCCAGTCTATCAGAGCTACCCACTGGGTGCTGGCTGCACACGAGCCCAGACTATCAGTGCAGAAAAGAACCATAAATAACTTGGTTCTTGGTGAATGGTTGGAGGACTAGAAGATATACAAATGAAAATGAGAGGGGGGTGGGGGAGAACTGAGGAATAGGGGAGAAAATTCACCAATATGCTTGTGTGAATGGAAGATAGGGAAGGAGGCAAATGAAAAGGCTGCAAAGTCGGAAGCAGGGAGATACTGACACCAAATCTCTGCAAAGCGTTCAAAATTCTCCAGCTGCCACACTTTTAATTTGCTACCATTCTAATTAAAATGCAAATTAAATTTATAATTAGCATCAGCTCTTTCTAAAGAAACCTCCTTGTGCACTGCACAAACATATGGGAAAATGGTGTACTGTAAAGTTTGTTAAACAGAAGTAATAGCAGAAAGTGTTGGGGGGGGGGGGGGGGGGGGGGGGGTGCCGGGTTTTTTCCTTTTTTTTTTTTTTTTCCCTGAGTTTTCTTTCTCCTACTCCCAGGGAAACAAATTTTATGCAGCCACAGGATGGATGACTGTGGGATGGCAGCTTTACTTACAGGAGTGTGGAAGTTGAGAGGCAATGTCCCATTACAACAAAAGGATTGCTGAGTGTGGAAGATGGGAGGGGCTGTGACTTTGTGTTGAATCAGGTGTCAAGGGGCTTACCCTGCATGTCATGAGGATTGTATAGGAGATGCCAAAAGGCAAAGGGGGTCAAAGCTCGTAATCAAAAGCCTATGACCAAAATTAACCGCTGTTTGCTTCCAGATAATTAATTTAAAAATTGATGGGGAACAAAGTAACAAAATTACTTCATGATTTGAACACATACCATGTTTTCAAGATAAACTTCTCTTATTTGATCCAGATTCTGGGGGATGGGATGGAGTATCAGGATAGGCAGATATGAAGTGGACACAGACTTAACTTGCTTTTGCAGAAACACTCACCACTTGGCATATTGGTTTTACCAATAAATGTTTTCAGCCATAGAAATATAATGCTGATAATGCTGTTGTGTATCACTCTTCTTGAGTATTAGCTGGGGGAGGCCTATGGGACAATGCCCCCTCCCTGCAGCTGTAGTGAGTGAAGGATGATTACCCAAAGTCCAGTCTCTTAGAGTTGCCACGTTTTAGTTCAAGGGAATCGTTATGAATTAAAAGTGTAATAGGCCTAGTCCTCACAGTAATTGTGCTGTGCTTTTCCGTGAAGGGTCTGGGCCCTACCTATGCCTCAGCGTCTTTAGTATTCCAGGGACTCTCCTTTATCTATTAGCCAGACTCTCCATCAGATATTTTAAAATTTGAATGTAACAGGAATGAATATTTCATAGATGTGTGTTAAGCTGTTATTAAACTATAATGTAAAGCAGGATTGTAGGAATATTTTTATATGTCAAAAAGTCAATTAAAATGATAAGCCTGTAATATCACTATTGTGGTGCTGCGTGGACATTCATTCCATATGCAGAGGAGGTCCCCCTCCACCCAGCATTTAGGTGTGAGGCAGGACTGTTACATATTCAGAGGCCTGTGTACTTCAATTGCATTAGCAACACTTAGGGCCATTTTCAGCAGATATTAAATGGAGAGCTTTAAGGGAAGAAAGCCTCCAACTTGATTTTTACTTAGTTCTACGAGAACAGCATTAGGCATTCAAGAAGGTAGGTGCTTACCTAAATGCACCATGGATTCATCTGGGAAGAAAGGTCAATCCTTAAGAAAAAGGGGTCCATAATAAAATGTGTGGTAAAACCTTCTCTTGCCTAAAAGTAACATGGTGTCCATTGAAGAAAACAGTCCCATGATGTTAAAATGAAGAAGGCAGAGGAGGAAATTAAAACCATTGTGAGCTGCATTAAAATGACAAGACTTTGTTTCTGTAGCCTTGAAAGTAAAACCACAAGTTGTACAAGGGCGACACTTCGCTCTACTGCTTGCACACTTAAGAAGGAATACTTAGAAATGGAATTGGTAGACTAAATGTTGGGATGCCTTACAAAAATTTGAATGTTTTTTTCAAACTTTGCCTGCCCATCAATTCTTCCCCAGGCAATGGCCATTGTCAAAAATGGGATGTGAAAAGATGACGTGCTTGGCAGGTTTGACATAACTCAATTAATCAAGACCTCAGTAGAGAAAGGGGAATAATTCTGCCAATACGGCAAGGGACAGCATCTTCCTATGTGCACAGAGTTAGAAGTTCCTTATTTTGTTCTGATGGCCAAGGGAAACTCAGGCCCCCTATGTAAGTCCTCTTGTGTGTCTAACAAAAGATGGAAAGCCATGGCACAATAGTGTTTCTTTGTTTGATTTCTAATTGTTGTCCTTCTTGTATTCAGAAAATGAAGTCACCTTTGTCATGGTTTCATGAACCGCTGGGTAATCAAAATTATTATGCTGCCACCTGTTGTCTGTTAATTATTCTGAGAAGATACTCATAAATCATAACACTGGACAATAAATCAAACTGTCAGTTCCCAGGTCAAAGGTTACCCATGAAAAGTTACAGGTCACCCGCAGGGTGTGAAGGAGCAGGGTTTCTGAGCATCACTCATTGTCAAGCACCATTGGGAGACGTGCCATCCAAACAAAAGAAAAACTGAAGTTCAGAGTTCCAGCCAAGGGGACAGGAGGCATCCAACCCAACATGGTCCATCCAACCACACAGCAGCAAGACAGTCTTGTCTGAACTCAAGAGAGTTGTTCCTTTGAGACCTGGTTGCAAACAGTGCTCCTTTTGGAAATATTTGAAGAGTTGTGGTCTGGGGGATAGTATCTTCCCCTTTTAATATTCTCTGGAGGCAATGCAGGGGAATTTCACACCTTGCCGCATTATTCATCAAGACAGTCAGAATATGTCAAACTGTGGTTGGTTAGAGGATGCTTTGGAATGTCTTACTTCCCAAATTAATTTGACTTGGAATATGTTTTTCTTGTGGTGTGACAAGAGCTTGAACTACATTTAACATTTTAAACTCATTTATTTTTCAATCCCCTGTATTTAAAATAGCATCGTCATTTCAGAGTGGTGCATGTTGATGGATAGATATCCTTGATTTAAAACCTGACTAGGGGTAAATTATTATGTGATTGGGAGCAACTTTAGGATAAAGCATAATAGAGACATAATAACAAGGCAGCTGGGACACAGAGCTAACATTCCAGTCAGGGGCATACTGGCTGCTGTTTGAATTTAGGTTTGTAAAAGAGATGCCACAATTGCATTAAATTTTTTTTCTTTCTAAAATGTTAATTTTTAACTTAGTCTCTTCTCAGAGGGTTGTGAAAAGGGGGAGTATATTCACACTGCCTTGAAAACATACACATCACAGTTTGTATTCAAACCATAGAAACCAGAATGGACCCTCACAAAGCCTACCCTGAGGTATGTAGCCTCCTCTGCCAAATTCCTCTGTGGCACTGAAAACCGTGCATATCCCATTTTGGATGGAAGCAAGACAGTCTTCGAATGTAAATGGGTTGTCAGGGAGCAGGGGAGGTCAGAGTTCATGGATCGATTAAAACTTAACCATGCCTTCAGATTTATTTACATGGATCAGAGAGTTTAATTCTAGAGTCACCACAAAGTGCTTTGTGGGGGCACTGAAGCCAACAGCAATTTCAGCAGCTCTCTCTTACCTACTTGCAATGCCTTCACATGAGAGTCACAAACTCTTCTCTTCTTCAAAATGGAACTTGGTAGAGTTTTCTGATCATTTTAAAATGGTCACAATGGGAACATTGAAAATGTGATTCCAGTTGGTTGAAACAGAATGTCTAGGTAGAAGAGGTGACAACTTTCACGGGGTGGGATGTGCACACACCCAGGACAACATGAACCCTTCTTGGAACGTTGAGTCCAGGGGTTGGCAAAGCTTCCATGTCAGGTCCTTTGAGAAAACCCTAGGATGATTTCTCTTCCTGAAAGGGAGAGAGTCTGAGACTATGGTCACCCTCTGTGAGCGAAATATAATCAGGGAAAACAACCCTCAAGCCTGACTCTAGAAAACTTAAACAAAGAAACAGCAAGGCCCTCTTACAGCCTTAATTTTCCTATGCTGAAATTCTGATTACGTACCTAAGAGCACAATCTGTCTTCAAGTATTTTCTTGGGGATGTGTAAAATTTGGTTAGACTGGTTGGATTTAATCCAAGACACGGGCACCCTGGACCACCCTTTAAAGATAGAGACAGCAAGGCTGGGCCTGTGGGTTTGTCAGTGTGTGGAAAAGATCCTGAAGACACAGAAGGGAGACCTCTGCTAGCCAAGGCTCCAAGCATTAAAAGAAACCCAGGCTGCTGGCATCTTGATCTTGGACTTCTGGTCTCCGATTCTGGAACCAAAAAAAAAAAAAAAAACCCCTCTGTTCTGTGTATCCAGTCTGTGGTATCTTGTTTGGGAAGCCCTAGAAAAGTAATGTGATCCCTCTCTACTCAAGCAATTGTATTCCTGTGCATAAATATCCACAGGTAGAGGAAGTTCTGTTGGCAGTGAGAACGGTATTGAAAATCCATGTTGCCCTCCCCTCTTGGGGAACCAGTGTTGTCACAAAGAAGCCACCAGCAGGGGGAACAAGAGGGAGAGAGATTGTTGCCTATTACATTGCTGCAGGAGTGGACCTCCTGAATGCTGCTTAGACAAGGGGCTCTTCACCCTCCCCCAGGGCACTCACAGGCATCCGTCCCTGCCTCTTTCACCTGCTCACTTCTACCTGACCTGGTTGGCCAACCACAGGTCGAGCATACTACCCTCTGGTTGGCAACCACAGGTCGAGCATACTACTCTCACAGCCTTCCATAGTCTCCTCCTGCTGCTTAGAAAACTCAGTAAGCAGAACTAAAGTCTTGTTTCCAATTGAGCTCCCCAGTCACTTCCTTGTTTTATTTTAATGATTAACAACCTTATCTGAAACTACAGATGACTGTATAAAAGTTAAAGCAAATGGAATGCCCTTTTCAGAAATGCCTCGTCACCCAATGGATTAGTTCTTTTAAAGAGAAGAGAAGCAACCAACAAGCACTTCATGAGAAGTGCCCATAACCTCCACTGTGGATGAAACACCCTGCTGGCTATCCATCCAGGGGATAATGGGTTAATCAATGAAGCTGTCTGAGAAACTGAGACATTCTACATGTGTCTGTCAAAGTGCCATTTTTCTTTTTTTTCTTTTTTTTTTAAATACTTTATTTTTTTTTCTTCAAGTTACATCTCAGTAACAAACCCCTCCCTATTCCCCCTTCCTATCCCGCCTTTCCACCCTCTTCCCCCCAGAAGTTTCCCCTTTCAGTCCAACAGATGGTTCCTTCTCTTATAACAGTAAGTATTATACAAAACAATAGATATAAATATGCCACATTTATGAGAGTTAAATGGCCCAGTATACCTTCCCAATGTCCAGTTTATAAATATTTGGCCCCTGACTTTAACATTCTACTATCTAACCAACTCCATGAGTTTAAAGGTCTATATGTGACTCAACATTCATACTATCTTGCAACACACTTTTAAGAGTATCTTCTTAGATCAATAACACCCTCTTGATTCCTAAACAGTTCAAAATTTAACTATGAGACTCTAGCTGTCTATTCTTCAACCACCTCAGAGACTTGAGAGGGATAAATATATTTGCTTATATAGGAAGTGCAGGGCCTGCAGCTTCCAAAACTAAGAAAGAACATACCGATGACTGCCTGGACAGTTCCCATTTTCTCTCCATACATTCCAGCATCAATCTTCAGCCTTTGGGTCCTGTTTCTCTGACAGACATTTGTTGTAGAGCAGGGATTATGAAGGACTTACCTACCCTGTCTTGGCAGAGTTAGGCTGTCGACTTCCCTGCTACCAAGTTTTGTCCTTTTTGGACAGCAGTCTGTCTGCAGTTGGTGCAAGGGTTTTTTTCATGCCAAGAGAAAGGCTTGCCACTAATTCAACCATCTTACAGTGGAGGTTCTTCGATGATTATCTTCTACTTGGAGTAGAATAGGGGGTGCTGTCAGGAGCTGATATGTCTCGATATCAAAAAAAATCTTGATTTAAGATAACATCTTTGAATGCCATATTCTGCAGATCTCTAGGGGTTTTTAAAGATGCCCTAACCATCTCTTGTATTTAGATAAGCAAATGTTGCTTGTCTCTTAGCAACTTGATTACTAGGTAGTTTAGAGAATATCTGTGATAGACTGTCATAGTAGCTAACAAAGTGACATGTTTGCATGACTAGGAGTTTGTTTTAACTATCCTAGACCGTTTTAGATGGTTGGTATCAAGAGGTCAGAGCTTCACATTTTATTTTTAAGTATCTCTAGGTATGATAACATTGGGAAGTGTTACCTTTAAATTTGTATCAATATACAAAGATCTATTCAATTGTGGTTAAATATACTCTTAATTATGTATCAATATACCAAGATCAATGCCTATGTAGCCCAATATAATCTTAATATTACGTCCATATGCAAGGGTCAATACCATTGTGGCCAACTATAATCTTAATTTTGTATCAATATACAAAGATCAATACTGATGTAATCCAATACAATCTTATTTTTGCACAATAAACAATGGTCAATACCACTTTAGCCAAATAAACTACTAATTTTGTATTAATATACAAAGGTATAAGGGCATATTCAATAATCTGCCCCTTCTTCGTGGACCTTCCTGTGCTATGTCTATAATCTGCCCCTTCTTCTTGGACCTTCCTGTGCTGCTATGTCTATATCTCATTTTTCTCAAGCCCATGCACTCCTACATAGGAGAGGAAGAAGGATACAGAAAAGGAAAAGTAGGAATTCCCTGGGGCTAACCTCCAAAACCCACTAAGACAGGACCATTTATCAGCTTGCAGTCTCTTCCCCTACATAACAGAGTTTTCAGTTATCCTTCAAATAACCAAAAAGAAGGGCGGAGAAACACCCTCCCCACCCTGGCATGGGACGTCGCTCTCTTAAAGTGACTTCCTGCTGATTTGGGTCGTAGTAGACCTGTTTGGGGCCCCAACCCAAATGGGAAAAATGATTAAAAATGTTAGTACACTCCTTTTATGTTCAGTCCTTCTGTTCTCAGCTATTTAGATGACCTAAGGGGTTTGTAGGCAGAAGCTGATTTGCAGGTTTCACTGAGGTTCCTGTCGGGGCATTGTGTAGAGCTGAACGGTCCCAGTGACATTGGATTGCTGTGGTGGTTGCAGGCCCCCGATGGAGACAGCTATTGAGGAAGTCTGCCAGGCAGAATCAACTGGGTCACTCGTCCTCCTTGGTGCCTGATTCTGCTCTCTGCTGAGGATTCCGCTGTCCAGCCGTCCCCGGGCTCCCCTAATGGACGCTTCGATTCTCCTGGAACGATAAGAACAGAGCCCTGCCCCAATCCCAACCCTAGGACAATTGCCCTCTTTTTTTTTCTGGTGGGGGGGTGGGGGGGCTAGGTAGTACTTCTCCTGAAGCAAATTTGGCCTTCTGACAACATACAAAGCGTTATCTTTCAATCCGGGTTAAAGAAGAAATCATTCTGTCACCTTGGAGCTAAACCAGCTCTAGTGTATATATTTTGAGATCCCAAAGGACAATCTGCCTGCATCGAGATGGCCTTTTGTAAGTAGCCTCCAAACCTAGGTCCCTCCAAATCCCATGTGTGTGTCTCTGAACTCTAATTATTGGGATCAGGGACCTGTGTTTCCCATCTGAAGGGATCAAAGATGTGTTCCACCACTCCTGGATCGAAGTCTTTCTCTATTTAGAGTTTGCCCTGCATCAGGCTGACCCTGAGCTCCGGGATCTGCCCGTTTCTGTCTCCAGTGTGTTGGGAGCTGGGACCAAGAGTGTACTCTTCTTGAATGGTGGGACCAAGAGTATGCACCCTCACCACCCTGCTCCGTGTGACTCCAGAATACATAAGACCACCAACTCTACGGTTCCCCCCCCCCCCCCCCCCCCGTCTCCGCTGAAGTCAAAGGCATGGGCCAATACAACAATTCTCTTGTATTTTACCTTAGCTCCACATCTTCTCTACAGCTAGAGGTCTGCAAAACCAGGCCGAATGGCTGTATCCTCTGTTCCATTCACAGTGTTTCAGCCCTGCCCCCTGCCTTTTTTTTTTTTTTTTTTTTAGTTAATAAATTTATTTGTTTGTTGCTTCAGGTTACATCCTTAACATATTGTCCTCTTTTCCCGCTTCCCAGCCCCACCCTCCCATGCTCTACCCCCTGACCCTTCCGTCTTGTTCCTCTGGGGTGGAGTGTCCCTGCCTAACATTCTCTCACCACAGATCAGGAGTCATATGAGGGCCAAGAGCCTCTTCATTCACCGGGGGCCTACGAGGCAGTACTGCCAGTGAAAGGTGTCTCCTTGCTACTGGGAGAATACTAAAAAAAAGACCAACAAACACACAAACCCACAAAAACAAAGAATATCCACAAAAAAGAGAGGAAAAAGAGAAGGGAAAAGGAAAAAGAAAAAAAGAAAAAAAGAAGGAAAAAAAAGATAAAAAAAAATTATGTCCTTGTTCCTTTTGGTGTGTTGGTTGTAGTACAGATATCCTGTACAATATAGTTAAAATCCTACTATAAGTGAATAGATGCCATGTGCATCCTTCTGAGACTGGGTTAGCTCACTCAGGATGAGCTCCTCTAGATCCATCCATTTGGTTGCAAATTGCATGATTTCATTGTTTCTGATAGCTGAGTAATATTCCATTGTATAGATGTACCACAATTTTTTAATCCATTCTTCAGTTGAGGGACATCTGGGTTGTTTTCAGTTTCTAGCTATTACAAATAAGGCTGCTATGAACATAGATGAGGAGACTTCCCTATGTCTCCGTGAGAGGTCCTTTGGGTGTATACCCAGAAGTGGTATGGCTGGGTCCTGAGGCAAGGTTATTCCTAGGTTTCTAAGATATTGCCAGACAGACCTCCATGGTGGTTGCACAAGCCTGCACTCCCACCAGTAACGGAGTAGGGTTCCCCATTCTCCACACCCTCGCCAGCATGCGCTATCATTTGAGCTCTTTATTTTAGCCATTCTAACAGGTGTTAGGTGGAATCTCAGGGTCGTCTTGAGTTGCATTTCTCTGATGATTAAGGATGTTGAACATTTCCTCAGGTGTCTCTCAGCCCTTAGGGATTCCTCCGTTGTGAATTCTCTATTTAGCTCCATCTCCCATTTTTTGATTGGATTATTTGGTTTCTTGGCATTTAGTTTCTTGAGTTCTTTGTAGATTTTAGATAATAGCCCTCTATCAGATGTGGGGTTGGTGAAGATTTTCTCACAGTCTGTTGGTTGCCGTTTTGTTCGAATGACAGTGTCCTTTGCTTTACAGAAGCTTTTCAGTTTCATGAGGTCCCATTTATTGATTGTTGATCTCAGGTCCTGAGCTGTTGGTGTTCTGTTCAGAAAGTTGTCATCTGTGCCAATGAGTTCGAGGGTTTCTCCTACTTTTTCTTCTAGTATCTTTAGTGTGGCTGGCCTTATGTTAAGGTCTTTGATCCACTTGGAATTAAGTTTTGTACAAGGTGATAGGTATGGGTCTAATTTCATTCTTTTGCAAGTGGACATCCAGTTGGACTAGCACCATTTGTTGAAGATGCTGTCCTTCTTCCATTGTGCATTTTTGGCTTCTTTGTCAAAGATTAGTTGGCCGTAGGTGTGTGGATCCATGTTTGGGTCTTCAATTCGATTCCATTGATCCACTAGTCTGTTTCTATACCAGTACCATGCTGTTTTTATTACTGTTGCTCTGTAGTATAGCTTGAAATCTGGGATGGTGATACCTCCAGATGCTTTTTCATTGGACAGGATTGATTTAGCTATTCTGGGCTTTTTGTTGTTCCATATGAAGTTGAGAATAGCTTTTTCCAGGTCTATAAAGAATTGTGTTGGTATTTTGATAGGAATTGCATTAAATCTATATATTGCTTTTGGTAGGATAGCCATTTTTATTATGTTGATCTTACCTATCCATGAGCATGGGAGATCTTTCCATCTTCTAAAGGCCTCTTCCATTTCTTTCTTCAGGGGCTTGAAGTTCTTGTTATATAGGTCCTTTACATGCTTGGTTAGAGTTACCCCCAGGTATTTTATGTTGTTTGTGGCTATTGTGAAAGGGGTTGTTTCCCTTATTTCTTTCTCGGTATATTTGTTTGTTCTATAAAGAAGGGCTTCTGATTTTTTTGAGTTAATTTTGTATCCAGCCACCTTGTTGAAGTTGTTTATCAGCTGTAAGAGTTCTTTGGTGGAGTTTTTGGGGTCGCTTATGTATACTAACATATCATCTGCGAATAGGGATAATTTGACTTCTTCATTTCCAATTTTTATCCCTTTGATCTCCTTTAGTTGTCTTATTGCTCTAGCAAGGACTTCAAGATCTATATTGAAGAGATATGGTGAAAGTGGACATCCTTGTCTTGTCCCTGAGTTTAGAGGAAATGCTTCAAGCTTCTCTCCATTTAATTTGATGTTGGCTACTGGCTTGCTGTATATTGCCTTTATTATTTCTAGGTATAGCCTTGTATGCCCGTTCTCTCCAGAACTTTTAGCATGAAGGGGTGTTGGATTTTGTCAAATGCTTTTTCTGCATCTAGCGAGATTATCATGTGGTTTTTTTCTTTCATCTTGTTTATGTGGTGAATTACATTGATAGACTTTCGTATATTGTACCATCCCTGCATTCCAGGGATGATGCCTACTTGATCATGGTGTATGATACTTTTGATGTGTTCTTGAATTCGGTTTGCTAGTATTTTATTAAGTATTTTTGCATCTATGTTCATGAGGGAGATTGGTCTGAAGTTCTCTTTCTTTGTTGGGTCTTTGTGTGGTTTAGGAATCAGAATGACAGTGGCCTCATAGAATGAGTTTGGCAGTGATCTTTCTGTTTCTATGTGGTGGAAGAGTTTGAAAAGTAATGGTGTTAGTTCCTCTTTGAAGGTCCGGTAGAATTCCGTGCTAAAGCCATCTGGCCCTGGGCTTTTTTTGGTTGGGAGATTATTAATGACTGTTTCTATTTCCTTAGGTGTTATTGGGCTGTTTAAGCTGTTAATCTGATTTTGATTTAGTTTTGGTAGGTGGAATTTATCGAGGAAATTGTCCATTTCGCTTAGGTTTTCAAATTTAGTGGAATATAGATTTTTAAAGTAATGTCCGAATATTTTCTGGATCTCCTCAATGTCTGTTGTTATTTCTCCCTTTTCATTTCTGATTTTGTTGATTTGTGTTCTTTCCCTTTGCCTTTTAGTTAATTTGGCTAGGGGTCTGTCTATTTTGTTGATTTTCTCAAAGAACCAACTCTTGGTTTCATTGATTCTTTGTATAGTTCTTTTTGATTCTAAGTTGTTGATTTCAGCTCTAAGTTTGATGATTTCCTGTCTTCTGCTCTTCTTGGGAGTGTTTGTTTCTTTTTTTTTCTAATTCACCCAGCTTAGCTGTTAGTTCACTAATATGAGCTGTCACAATTTTCTTTTTGAAAGCACTTTGTGCTATGAACTTTCCTCGTAGCACGGCTTTCAATGTATCCCATAGGTTTGGGTATGTTGTGTCTTCATTGTCGTTGGATTTTAAGAAGTCTTTGATTTCCTTCCTTATTTCTTCCCTGACCCAGTGGTCATCCAGTAAGGAGCTGTTCAATTTCCATGTGTGTGTAGGCTTTCTGTTGATTCTTTTACTGTTGAAGACCAGCTTTATTCCGTGGTGGTCTGATAAGATACAAGGTGTTATTTCAATTTTCTTGTATCTACTGAGACTATCTTTGTGACCAATTATGTGGTCGATTTTGGAGAAGGTTCCATGGGGTGCTGAGAAAAAGGTGTATTCCTTTGTGTTTGGGTGAAACGTTCTGTAGATATCTGTTAGGTCCTTTTGTTTCATGATCTCTGTTAGACTCAATATTTCTCTGTTTGTCTTCTGTCTTGATGATCTGTTCTTTGCTGTGAGTGGGGTGTTGAAGTCTCCCACTACTAATGTGTTGTGATCGACATGCGCTTTAAGTTTTAGAAGTGTTTCTTTTATGAAAGTAGGTGCCTTTGTATTTGGGGCATAGATGTTCAGTATTGAAATTTCCTCTTGATGAATATTCCCTTTAATGAGTATATAGTGCCCTTCTTTGTCTTTCTTCATTAACTTCAGTTGGAAGTCTGTTTTGTTTGATATTAGGATGGCTACTCCAGCTTGCTTATTGGGTCCATTTGCTTGGAAAACCTTTTCCCAGCCCTTTACTCTGAGGCAGTGTCTATCTTTCGTAGTTAGATGTGTCTCTTGTATACAGCATAAGGAAGGGTCTTGCTTGCGGATCCACTCTGTAAACCTATGTCTTTTTATTGGGGAGTTGAGTCCGTTGATGTTCATGGATATTAGTGACCTGGGGTTGTTATTTCCCATTAGTTTGGTATAGGCGGTGGTCCTGTTCCTCTTTTGGTTTAGTTGCTGATGGGTTTTCTATTCCCTTTGTTTTCTTGGGTGGAGTTTTCTTCTCTGGGTTGGGATTTTCCTTCTAGTATTTTCTGTAGGGCTGGGTTTGTGGGTAGATATTGTTTAAATTTGATTTTGTCATGGAATATCTTGTTTTCTCCATCTATGTTGATAGAGAGTTTTGCTGGGTAAAGTAGTCTGGCTGGGCATCTATGATCTCTTAGGACTTGTAGTATATCTGACCAGGCCCTTCTAGCTTTTAACGTTTCTGGGGAGAAGTCAGGTGTAATTCTGATGGGTCTGCCATTGTATGTGACTTGACCTTTTTCTCTTACAGCTTTTAATATTCTTTCTTTGTTCTGTACATTTGGGGTTTCAATTATTATGTGGCGAGAGGAGTTTCTTTTCTGGTCTAATCTGTTTGGTGTTCTGTATGCCTCTTGGATTTTTATTGGCATCTCTTTTTTCAGGTTTGGGAAGTT
>CAJQZJ010019163.1:1574551-1591198 GCA_907164525.1 Lophiomys imhausi | reverse complement strand
TGTGTGTGTGTGTGTGTGTGTGTGTGTGTGTGTGTGTGTGTGTGTGTATGTGCGCTCATGCTAGAGTAGCCTGAAAACAGTAGTGCTTCCTGAAAATGTCACCTCTAAAAGTTGTATTGGGTTTAGATCAAAAGGTCATGAAAGCATTAGGTATAGCTTATTTGAAAATTAGGTTTGAAAAATAATCCTATATTCCTAGAGCAAAAAAGCATGAGGCAAGAAGCTCAATTTTTTTTCTTAATTCTTGTCTCTTTAAAAAAGTTCACTGTTGGGCTGGAGAGATGGCTCAGCCATTAAAGGCTAGGCTCACAACCAAAAAAGTTCACTGTTTTTGCAAAAGTACCTCAAGGTCACTTTAAGGCTTTAAATCACATTTCAAAATAAAAATATAAAAAGTTCCTCATAAATTTCCATAATTATATTTGGTGAACATCATTTCAAATTTATATATTAATATTAAACACAATAATATATGATTTTGTTGAAATGAATTCATAGTATATATGCAACATAATAAAGTTAATTGGGTTTAATTTTTCCTGAGCTTAACAAAATGGAAAGAAACTAAAGAAATTGTTGGAGTTATGTATATTCAAATATAATTGAAACATTTCAAAGAAATCCATAGGCCAATACTCTTCCAGTCAGGAATCCTTAGCTTGCAACATTGTTCAGTTTTAGGCATACATTTTTCCAGTGTTAGAGACAGGTGAAACCATGTTAGAAACAAAATTTCTTAGTTATCTGTTTGCCAAATTATTTGTATCTTTGGTACTTCAAACTGACAATATTCTGCATCTATTCTCTTAATTACTCAAATTATTAAAATGTTTATTCCTATAAAATGACATTTTAGTATGTGGTTATTTTCACTCAGTTGTAAACACCCCCTTTCACACAGCGCAATAAAGTTCTGAGATCTAACTGGATTTATACTGTTTTCCTATGGCACTAGGCAGTTTGGAGGAAGTTGGTGATTGGCTTTTCTCACCCTGTCTCTACTCTGCATGCTATACTTGTCATTCTCCATTTTATTTCATCAATTGCCAGAATGCATGCCTTCTTATGCCTATCATGTGATGCACCCATATCAGCATCTCTCCTTACTCTGATACGGTGTGGGCAAGCTCCCCTGGCAGACATCTATCTCCCCCCCCCCCCCCCCCCCCCCTTCACTGAGTGATTGCTTCCATAGACTAATGGAATGCAGGCTCTACAGGAAATGCCACACCCCTTAACTAAAGCTCAGTACTGGCTTTGACTTCTCCATTAAGCTCGCAGCCTTTTCTGAGTGCTCTTGGACCTGAACCCAGTTATTGCAGCTGTACAGAGGCTGGTTATAGTCTGGATTCGGATCACAAGTACAGACAGTAGAGAGTGCAAAACCCCTGGATTTTTGGAGAGTTCATGTTTACTTTCTGTGTTTGGGAACAGTGTGCTTGAGAAAACATCAAAATTTATCAATGCTGTTGATATTGTTTTAATTTTATATATTTTATTTTACTTATACTAATAAATATTCCTAGCAATAAAATAGGAACAGCGTGGAAAACTTTTTGAAACACAAATATTCCAACTTGTTCAATGTCCTCTAAAACAACTTCTACTTACAAAAAATTTCTAAAACTATGATGTAAAGATGACACAGTGAGAAGAAAGACTGGCAGGTAGCGGTGCTACCAGGATGGGAGACAAGATTTACAATTCAGAGTTATAGAACGTCAAGTTGAATTGCAGATGTTTAACAAAAGGCCTTGTGAGATAAACTATGTTCCAATTTCCCAAATTTAGTATATTTGAAAGGTGAATGTAAATAGTCTCAAACCTTATGGAAAAAGGTAAGACATAAAACATCCTAATTAAATTATTGCCATATTGTTTTACACATGAAATCCTCTAACTTGAGTTGGTATCAACATACCATGTTATCTGATAGAAGTGACCTACCTTATCAGCACTACTCCCAATGGCTACTCATTCTAAACACATCAAAATCCTTGCTGTACTTCTGGAGTCCTTTAAAAAAAAAAAAAAAGAACTCCACTTATAGTGGAGTTCTACTTGGACAAAGTTGTTGGTGTAATGTCATTTAGTCTTAATAGTGGGCCAGTGAGACAAACGTTTTCAGAATTGTAAAATAAACTTCATTTTGGTATGTTTGGCTTCACTGACAATATTAACTCGATGCTGCAATAAAACAATGGACCTTAGTTCCTTCTGTGGTAGAACAAAAAGGCTGAGTTTCAGGATGAAGTTTTGAAAAATGTAGGATATTTATGCATAAATCTAAATTTTGCAATTGGTTCCATGAAAACAAATGAAATCTCATGATGAGAAAAATAAGGTAAAATGTTTATCCAGAAAGGAACATTCAAGTGTTTTACTAATCTGGATCTTAGTTTCTGGTTTATAATTAAAAGTCACTTCTGTTTTTTAAAAGCTATTTAATATATTCATAACAGACAAAAATGTACTTTAGTAGTTTTTGCCTACAATATATTTCTAAAATATAGGAATGGCAAGGAATCAAAATGAACAATATGTAAGCAGATGACTTTAAAGAAAGATTTCTTTAAAAGTATCTTAAGGTAGTTTGACTTTGAACTTTATTCTTTAAAATTTCTCTGTTGTGTGCTCATGCATGTGTATTTGCATGTGTGTGTGTGCGTGTGTATGCTTTTACGTTTATGTATATCTGTGCTTGCATGTGTGTTTACTTGTTTTGTGTGTATTTATGTGCATGTATGTATATGTTGGTATATGCTTGTATATGTGTGTGATGTACCTGTGTCTGAGTGTATGTATCAATGTATGTGCATGTATATGTGTGTGAGTATGTCTATGCTGTGTGTATATATGGTATGTGTCTATGTGTGTGTGCATGTGGATGTTTTCTGTATGTATGTGGCGTGTGTGTGTGTGTGTGTGTGTGTGTACCACAGTACATGTGCAAGGTAGAAGAGAATATTGGGAAGCTGGTTCTCTGTGACTTTCACTATCTGGTTCTCTGTGACTTCCACTATGTGTGTCCTGAGTACTGAAGCAAGCACTTTTACCCACTAAGCTATCTGACCTGCCCTCCCATTTTATTCTAATTGTATTTCCAATTAAAACCCTATTCTGGTGCATTTTAAAATCTTGATAATATGAATCTCACAATAGCACTAAACTGGAAGTCATAAAAAATATACAGAAGATCTGGTGCAGACCAATTTAGGCTCTGTGCATGCTGCCTCAGACTCTGAGTTCTTATGAGCTTTGATCTTGTTGAATTAGAGGGCCTTGATTTCTTGGTGCCATTCATCTCCTCTTATACCCTTTCAGCTTCCTCTTCCATAAGGTTCCCTAAACTGTGAATTTAGGACTCAGTGTTACAAGGTCCCTCATTCTGTGTATAATATCTAACTGTGCGTCTCTGTATTTGTTCCCATTTGGTGCAGGAGAAAGCTTCTCTGATGATGGCTGAACAAGGCACTTAACCACGAGTGTAACAGAATGCCATTAGAAGTCATTTTATTGCTAGGTTTGTTGTTGGTGTTAGTCATTTTATTGCTAGGTTGTTTGTTTTTAGAACAGTTGCATTTAGTTTTACTCTAGGTTCGCGACCTATCTAGTCTGAGGTTCTTGATCCCTCAAGCAGTTCAGATATGGGTTCCCACCTCATGGAGTGGATCTTAAATCAGATCAGAGTGGTTGGCCACTCCCATAACATTTGTGCCACTCACCATGCCATGGCAAACATTTGTAGATCAAAAGCTCTGCTGCTGGCTTTGTGTTCACATTTTTAGTAGCATACAGAACACCTTTCGGTACCAAAGATGTGAGGACACAGAGGTGAAAGCTCAAGCCTTCAAGCTCAACTACTCTATGTGCAGTGAATTGTGTGGATCTTGTCTTCAGCAATGGAGCTGTGACTTCAGTTTATAGCAAACAACCTGGGTTGTTTGAGGATTCCCACTGCACCCCTTTGGCCAACAAGTCAATGAGATGTAACTGGAAGCTTCATTTGGTCATAGGAGATAACCAGTTGGGGATCTGTCTCCCCCATTATGTAGAGATCTTCTTTACATCACCTTCATATATATATATAATTTAGGAAGCTTCTACAGTATTGGGTTTCCATATGGCTCTTAAATTGCTTTTAATTTCAGCCATTTTCCCCCATATTCCCTTCCTCATAACCCACTCGTGTTCACCATTCCCATATGGCAGACACATCTGTTCCTGGTGCCTCCTTATTCTTTCATCCATAACTATCTTTTCTGATTCCCTTTCCTATTGTGATCTGTCTTCCCTGGTCCTTTATACCTAATTTCTGTTCCTGTGACTATCCAGATTATAGCTTGGCTATCATTGACTTAACAGCTAATATCCACATATAAATAAATGCAGGCCATATTTCTCTTCTGCAGCTGGGTTGCTTCACTATGGTTGATTTCTTCTAGTTCCACCCACTCATCTGCAAATTTCATTTTTTAATGCCATATAATGCTCTATTTTGAAAATGTACATTTTCATTATGCATTCTTCTGCATAGGTAGGTCCCTACCTCTGAGTTGTTTCCAAATTCTGATTATTATAAATAGAAAAACAGTGAACTTTGTTAAGCAAGTGTCTCTGTGATTGGATAAAGTGTCCTTTGGGTATTTGCCCAAAAGTGATATCTTAGTTAACTGTTCTGTTTCTGTGAAGAGATACCATGACCATAGCAACTCTTGTAAAAGAAAGACTTTAATTGGGCCTTACTTAGTTTCAGAAGTTTAGTTTTTTGTCATCATGTTAGGAAACATGGCAACACACAGGCAGACATGGTGCTGGGGAATTAGCTGAGAGCTACATCCTGATTCTGGCTGAGGGAGACACTCTCAGCTTGGTATGAGCTTTTGAACCCTCAAAGCCCACCCCTAGTCATACACTTCCTCCAACAAAGCAACACCTAATCCTTTCAAATAGTGCTAGTCCCTGGTGAGTAAGCATTCAAATCTATGAGTCTATGAGGGCCATTCTTATTTGAATTACCACAAATGGCATAGTTGAAGCTTGAGGAAGATTGACTCCAATCTTTTGGAGGAACTGACACTGATTTCATAGAGGCTATACAAGTGCACATTCCCAACAACAATGGATAAATGCTCACATACTCCACATTTTTGCCAGCATGAGTTGTCACTCTGGGAGATGTAATATCAACTCTCAAAGTACTTTTGATCTCCATTTCCTTGATGGCTAAGGATATTGAATAATTTTTAAGTGTTCTCACTCATTTGAGTTTTCTATTTTGATAACTCTTTGTTTAGATCAGTACCTAATTTTTAAATGGCTTATTTGCTTTCTTGCTATCTAATTAAAATATTTTTTTACTGTTTATTTATTACTTTAATTTACATCCCCATCACAGTCCCTCCCTCACCCCTCCCGGACCCACTCTCTTACCCTTCCACCTTTTACCTCCTCTCCCACCTAACATACTCCCTGGTATGTGGTGTCCCTACACATCAGCTCCGCCCCCCCCCAGTTCAGCAGCCATATGAGGGCTATGAGCTACCTCTTGCACTGGGGGCCTACATGGCAGCTCCACTAGGGCAAAGTGTCCCACTAACAGGTAACAAGGTCTATGTTTCTGTTCCTTTCAGTCTGTTGGCTGTAGGATAGTTATCCTGTACTATATGGCTAAAATCCGACTATAAGTGAATAGATGCCATGTGCATCTTTCTGGGTCTGAGTTAGCTACCTCAGGATGAACTTTTCTAGTTCCATCCATTTGGCACCAAATTGCATGATTTCCTTGTTTCTGATGGCTGAGTAGTATTCCATTGTGTAAATGTATCACAGTTTTTTTTATCCATTCGACAGGTGAGGGATATTTGGGTTGTTACTATTTTCTAGCTATTACAAATAAAGCTGCTATGAACATAGCTGATACATGATTTCCCTGTTTCTGATACCTAACTTGATTTCTTTATATAATTTGACATTTTTATTGGACATGCAGTTGATAAAAATCTTTTCCCATTCAACAGTCTGAATGATGGTGTCCTTTGCCTTTGCCATGCAGAAGCTTCTCAGTTTCAGGAAGTCACCTTTATTATTTATTGATTTTAGTGCCTGTGCTAACAGTATTCTGTTCACATTGTATTTTCCTGTGCCAATGAGTACAAACACATTCCATATTTTCTATTCTATCAGATTCAGTGTATCTATTTTTTTTTTTGTTGAGGTTTTGATCCATTTGGAGTTGAGTTTTATGAAGGGTGATAAGGAAAAATCTACTTGGATTTTTCTACATGCAGCCAGACAGTTTGACCAACAGCACATGTTGAAGATGTTGTCTTGAATTCAGTCTGTATTTCTGGCTTCTTTACAAAAAAAGAAAATCAAGTGTTGATATGTGTGTGTTTATGTTTTATTTTTACTATTATTCTCCTTTATTTTGTTTGCTTGTCTATTTGTTTAGCATGGGCAGGATTAAATTTCTGGATGGAAATCTCTGTGAATTCTTCGAGTTCATAAAACACACAGGACTTTTATTCCCTGCCACTAACAGCACATTTATTGCACAAGGGAATGTGCCAATCTCCAGAGGGGAGTAAAGTACAGGGAGAATAAGGTTGAGCATGTCACATTTAAAATTTAGCTTACTAGTGCTCGACAGATTAATAACTTAGAATAGTCTTTGTAATATAAAGTGTTTTGTCTTTTTTATAACGCTCCATCTTGACCATTTGCTACTCTTTGTAAAAAAAAATTAATTAAATTACATTGGGATGGGCGCCATTTGTAGAAATAAATAGTTAAATTGTTTAACAGTATTTATATTATTGTTAATTAGTTCGTGGCTGTTAATCTTTAAGCAACCATGATAAATGAGCACACAGAGACACAGGATTTTAACAAGCCTAGGCCTGGGTTGTGCAATCCTAGCCCATCTAAGCTAGCTCATAATTCTATTACCCAAATATGACCCCATATATACATACATCCCCTTGGACTGCCATTCTCCACAATATGCCAATGTTCCTTGCCATGTGGAATGAGGTTCTTTTTTCTAACCCATGGTATGTGTCCTCTTTCTTGTTGCTCCTGGCTGGAATCCTTAATCCTCTGTATAAAGGGCAGGCTTCCTGTTCTAATCTCAGGAAGTCCCACCTTTCTGTGTCTTTGCCCAGTCTCAGGCCTCAGCATTTATTTTAACTAATCAGAGTCAATGTAAGTAACAGACAGCAAGCAGGACCAATCAGTTAACATTTAGAATGCTTAATACTACACCATCAATTCCCTCCTCTTGTCTAATAAAAAGGCTAATTTTTTAACTCATATAGTAAAAACAATAAGAGCAAATATGAAACAATGAAGAAAACCATATACAAAAGTTATGCACATAATGTTTAGTCTATTTGTATCAGGCAATCTTGAAGAAGAAAAAAAATCATCTATCTTGATGTGTCTAAAGTTCTGATACTAAATAATTTCTGTCATATCCTATATTTATAAGCCTAAAGATTTTATTTAGACTTGAAAATATCCTTTTAAATCCTAAACAACTCAAGTTCAATTGAAATTTTATAACTATTATGTCTTCAACCCCATCAAAGACATAAGAAGGGATAAAGTTATTATTTGAGTGAGTAGGAAGCCTAGGAGAGTAGCTTTCAAAAAGAAATATGACAGTTTGTTGCCTAGACAGTCCCAAATATCTCTTAAAATTGTTGGAGCATCATCTTCAGCCTCTGGCCAAGCATTTTCACAGACTAAATTGTGGAACCAGAAGTAAGAAGGATTTTCCCATTCTGTCTCTGCAGAATCAGAACATCGACTTACCTGCATTTAAGCTCTTGTCTGTCTTTGGACTTTATATAGTCTGCTGAGAGAGCAGGGGCATTTTTTCCCAATGGGAATTATCTCCTGATGGGAGATTTATTTTTGATGCTCATTCTTTTCTTCCAAGTCAAATGGGAGCTGTAAGGAACTGACTGTCTTAAGTCAAACAATTCTTAAAATAATAAAAAAACTTTAAATGCCATTTTCTGTATGCCTCTCAGGGTTTTGAAGACACCTACTATTTTATTTATAAATCTGTCAACTTTGAAAAGCAAACTGTATATTTTTAAGCATTTACTATCTGTTTAACCTATTAAGTCTATTTTGTGATAAATTAAGACTAGTATTTGACATGACTGGCCAGCGATCAACCTTTATTACCCAGACTCCTAAACAGATTGCAATAGCAACCCATAAAAGGATCGGAAGTAAACCTGTACTTTTAAATGATTTGTATAGGCACAGTACCTTATATAATAGTTGAAACATACCTATCATGTGTCAAAATATAAAATTCTATACCAATGTATTGAAAGATAACCTTATTTTTGTATTAATATACAAAATTCAATACCAATGTATCAAAAGATAACCTTATTTAAAGAGTAACAATAGTTTTGAGTTTCAGAGCAGATTCAATAATCTATCCTTACATCTTATCATTTCTATATTATATACATATAATATATATATATATATATTCACCTTCTTTCAAGTCTTTTCCCCCTATATAAGAGAGAAAGAAAAATAAAGAAAAGAAAAAGAAATAGAAAAGTCCTTGAATCTTATCTCCTATATCTTGCTTAACAAGACCATTTAACAATTTGTAACAACTCCCCCAAACAACATCTATCATCCACCCCACTTTTGGGAATGGGACATCGCTCTCTTAAAACTGCTTCCTGCTGAATTTGGACACAGAAAACCTGTTTGGGGGCACAAATAAAATGGAAAAGAAATGGTTAAGCAAGTAAATTGTAATATTTGTTGTCCAGTCTCTATGTGCTCAACAATTTGAATGTCCTGAGCAATTTGTGTCTGAAGCTGGACTTTGGTAGGAAAGTTCAGGGCTTTATTGAAGTCCTGTCTGGAACAGTCTTTGAGGCTGGGCCATCTCAGCAAGCTGTTTGAAGATGTTCTGGATGCAGATTTTGGAGGAAATGGCTATCGAGGCAGTTTATGAGGCTGGATCATTTGGGTTACTCGTCTGGTCTTCTTTGGACTCTGGTCCCATTTTTCTGAAAATATATAATTTCTCACAAGTAACAGATAGTTCTGCAATTATGAAAATGTCATGGATGTGCAGGATGCACAAAGCAATTAAGGAATATTTTCTGTTCTTTGAACAGAAGAAAGACATTTGTAAGTCTCCATTCATGTCATAAAATGTTGTCATGTAATAGTATTACATATATATGCTATATATAATCTATTTTAAATTGAAAATACAGCATAAGACTGTATGGAGTTTAAGTATTCTCCTCTACAGTTGACATACATTTATTAATTGATTAAAACAGGTTTATTCTGTGTTGTTCTGGCTTTTTGCAGATTAGGTTGGCCTCAAACTCAAAAGGAACCAGTCTGTCTCTATCTTTGTCTCCCATGTTTTGGGAACAAAGGTATGAATTTATATATTTTTTCTTTTCTTTTCTCCTTTCTTTGGAGAATTAATTTTATATGTATATATCTATCCTTATTTCTTTGTAGCTTGGGCTGTCTTATTAATTTGCTCTGTAGAGCTCTGTAGAGCTCTGTAGGTTTAGATTGGCCATGAACACACAAGGAACCTGGTTTTTCCTCGTCTCCCAAGTTTTGAGATCAATGTATGAATTTAAATAATTGAATTGCCCTTATTAAACAACATTAATTAAACCATTTTGTATTAGCTTGAGTTCCAATTCTCCCATGGAAGCTCCATTCTTAAGGAGATTGGTGTGGAATAGCATGATATACTAATTTATGTTAGCTTTTCTTAACTGTTGGCTGTGGGAAGTATGCAATTTTCATGTTCTTCCCCAGCCTAACTCTGGGTCCTTACATTGGTGAACAGAATCTCTCTCTCTCTCTCTCTCTCTCTCTCTCTTTCCTGAAACAGGATTTCTCTGTATATCCTTGTCCTGTACTCACTTTGAATGACAGGTCAGGGATCCACCTGTCTGTTTCCCAAGTGATGGGATTAAAGGCATGCACCGTCAGACCCAGCAATTAACATATCTCTTTTTCGGGGCAAAATGTCTCTTGAAACCAGTTCTCCAGTGGGAGCTTCACAAATAAGGAGACTGGCTTGTGATCTTTTCCTCTTTATGTAAATTTAAGATTATGTGCATTTATCCATTAGATCAGTAAGGACATTATTAAACCTAACATCAAGGAAAAAATGTGTCATTTTTGAATTCTAGACTGTCTTTACTAAGCAGCCTTATCAGCAGGGTTCCTGCCCTGCCTTCATTGTTTAAACCAGGCTGGTCTAGAATCCAGAGATCTGCCTGTTTCTTCCTCTACTGTGATGGGATTAAGGGCGTATGCCAGCATCACTGTGCTTAAATATTTCACTTAAATTCCAGATATTAATAAGCCTGTAACCCAGAGAACAATTTTGAACTTAGTGACAATTTGAAATCTGTCCAAAATCTTCAAAAATCTCTTATGTTTTAGCAATGCCAAACCAGAAAAATATCCTTTCTACCTCCTGGTACAGGAAAATCAAAGACATATAAACAAAAATCAAGCAAAGAAACAACATTCCAAAAGCCTTGGCACATCTAACCATGCCATCCCATGCTGCAATTAAAGCTTTGCTCACTATTCCTTGGAATCTAGTTTTGACTTATTTCATTGGTGGACCAATACCAGAAACTCCTGATAGGCATCTAGTACCCAGGGAGCTCTTAGCTCCAGCTGCCATTAGTTTTGCATTATCTATCAGGAAGGGCCTCCCTCCTTCCTTTATTATTATTGTTGGCAATTTAGCATTCCATCTGTAAATTGTTTCCTTTAAGTCTATCCTAGCCCAAACTTTCTCAAAAAAGATACACAGAACCACAATTGTCAGAGTAAAAATCATTTGCATGCTAAGAGGAACAAACTCAATTGGAACCCAAACTTATTGAGACATTATGAATTCCTCCATTTTTAATCTAGGTGGTTAATTTTGCTCTCAAATTCTGCTTAGAAGACTGCTGGTTTTTTAGTACATAATGAGAGCTAAGCTTTAGCTCTCTGCCTTTGCTGCAAGGCAAAACTTTTTATTAAAGTAGCCACAACTTCGAAATGCATTTGAGTTTGGTTCCCCCCTCTTTGGCTAGGAAACTGGCTTTCACACGGGCCTTCTCAGGCTGTAAGCATGGATTCTAATTGCTGTAGTTGGACACCATATGTGAAAAAAAATTAGTTAAATTATGTTGCCTTGGGGCCATTTGTAGAAATAAATAGTTAAATTGTTTAACAGTATTTATATTATTGTTAATTAGTTTGCGGCTGTTAATCTTTAAGCAGCCATTATAAATGAGCACACAGAGACACAGGATTTTAGCAAGCCTAGGCCTGGGTTGTGCAATCCTAGCCCATCTAAACTAGCTCATAATTCTATTACCCAAATATGACCCCATATATGTATACATCCCCTTGGACTGCCATTCTCCACGATATGCAGATTTTCCTTGCCATGTGGAATGAGGTTCTTTTTTTTTTTATTTCTTCAAGTTACATCTCAATCGCAACCCCCTCCCTACTCCTCCCTCCAGTCCCATCCTCACACCCTCTTCTGCCTCAACCCACCCATCCTCTTCCTTTTTTTTTTTTAATTTAAGATAAATCTTTTTCCCCCAACAGCTCCCCCCTTTCAGTCCAACAAATAGCTCTTTCTATTATAATAATAAATACAATACAAAACAACAGAGGTAATTAGGCCACAATTATGAGAGTTATATGGCTTAGCATACATTCCTAATGTCCAGTCCATATGTATTTGGCACCTGACTTAACATTCTCCTATCTAACCATCTCCATGAGTTTAAAGTTCTATATCTAACTCAGCTTTCATACTAACTTGCATCACAATTTTAAAAACATCTTCTTAGATCCAGAACGCCCTCTTGATTCCTAAGCAACTCAAAATTTAATTATGAGACTCTAGCTATCTATTCTTCAACCACCTCAGAGACCTGAGAGGGATAAATATATCTGATTATATAGGAGGTGCAGGGCCTGCATCTTCCAAAACTAAGAAATGACATACCAGTGGCTGCCTAGATAGTTTCTATTTTCTCTCCAAACATTACAGCATCGATCTTCAGTCATTTGGCCCTGTTTCTCTGACAGACATTGATTGTAATGCAGGAATTTTGAAGGACTTGCCTACCCTGTCTTGGTAGAGCTAGGTTGTCGACTTACCTGCTTCCAAGTTTTGTCCTTTTTGGACAGCATTCTGTCTACAGTTGGCGCAAGGGGTTTTTTTCTGCCAAGAGATAGGCTTGCCACTAATTCAATCATCTCCCACTGGAGATTCTTCCATGCTCATATTCTACTTGGAGTAGAATAGGGGGTCTGTCAGGAGTTGACATGTCTCGATATCAAAAAAATCTAAAGTTAAGAGAACATGTTTAAATACCATATTCTGCAGATCTCTTGAGGTTTTTTGAAGAGTCCCTATCTATCCCTTATATTAGGATAAGCAAATGTTGCTTGTCTCTTAGCAACATGATTTCTGATTAGCTTAGAAAATAACTATAGTAGACTGTCATAGCACCTAACAAAATGACAGGCTTGCATGACTATTAGTTTGCATTTCTTAATTATCCTAAACAGTTTATGACAATTAGTAGCAAAAGGCCAAAATTTCACATTTCATTTTTTTTTCTTTATCCCCTGATCCTTCCATCCCACTTCTCTGGAGTGGTGTGTCCCTATATAACAGTCCCTCATCCCAGTTCAGAGGTCATATGAGGGCCAAGAGCCTCTTCACACAATGGGGGTCTATAAGGCAGTACCACCGGTGAAAAGTGTCTCATTGCCAGGGAGAGAGAACTAAAAAACCAAACAAACAAATAAGCAGGCAAATAGATAAAAAAAGAATAAAAAATAAAATAAAAATAAAAATAAAAGAATAAAAAATAAACAGTCTATGTCCATGTTCCCTTTGGTGCATTGGTTGTAGTATTGATATCCTCTGCTATATAGCTTCTAACCCATGGTGTGTGTCCTCTTTCCTGTTGCTCCTGGCTAGAATCCTTAATCCTCTGTCTAAAGGGCAGGGTTCCTGTTCTAATCTCAGGAATTCCCACTTTTCTCTGTCTTTGCCTAATCTCAGGCCTCAGCATTTATTTTAACCAATCAGAGTCAATGTAAGTAACAGACAGCAAGCAGGACCAATTAATTAACATTTAGAATGCTTAATACTACACCATCAACTCTTGTTCAGAAGTGGGTGAGTGGTAGATCAGAAGTTGGAGCAGTTGAATGATCTACACATCTGAACCAGCACAGCTACTTCAGGTGACACTAAACAGGTTTGCACCTATATTTCCCGGTCCTTAATGCATGTAAAGTACAGGCTGAGGCTGCCTGGCTCCTGTGAGTGCATGTGTAATATGTGATAAGTGTCTTCTCACACCCCAAGGACTTCTGTGGGAAATTTGCATTTCACAATGAAAGAAATCAGCTGGAGAGAGTTGTTCTTAGTAGTAGAGAGGAGTGTGAACATATCCCAAATCTACAGATGGGTCTTCTCATTAGCCTTGAACATACACATGTGTGGGAATTGTTTTAACACAGCTATGCAAAAAGCTATTTTTAGAGATGTCTTCACAATCTGGTTGGACTGCAAGCATAAGTTGAACTTGTAAGTTGAAGTACCCGGTTGAGCTTGTGGATGCAACGTGACTTTATTATCCTGATGAGGAAATCTTTTGTTCCTAACTCAAAAAAAAAAAAAAAAAGGTCTGGGACTGTAAAAGCAGTGCTACTGCTGGGACCTAACTTTTCATTTCTGGTAGTAATGTGCCCGGAGAAGTGTATGTGGATAGAAACAGAAAAACTGCAGTAATACAAATAAAGCCAGTGAGAAGAATCTTAGAAAGGAAAACACTCACTTGTAAAAATGAATATTAGCGGCCAAGGAAATGGTGTCAGGAGATGTCAAGGTTCTCAGAATTCATACACTCAACAGGAGTCAATACCATTCAATCTGTGAGTTGATTTTTAACTTCTAAATATGACAAGAGATTAGTGATAAATGAATCATATTGATTAATGAATAGAAGTATTGTCCAGTTTAGATGAATATGTTTCTGCAGAAAACTCTAGACATGTTTCAACTTCAGTTCTCCATGTCCTCTTTACTCTTAGAAGGTGTGGAGGATCCCATGTAACCATTTTTTAATGATTATATTTGTCATCATAGAAATTCAAACCATTGTTTGAAGTAACTTAAAAATAAGAATTTCACTATTTAACATGTTAACCATGTTAACAAACATGGTTTTAATGGAATAAAACAACAAAGTGACACTGATATGCTTTGCAACTTTTCTTAATGTGTGATTTAACAGAAGATTATTGGAATGTCTCATCTACTTTTGTGATTAATTTTCTTTTGATGAAATAATTGGAAGTACAGTATGGGCATTCAACTTTACATAGGCATTTAGTTGGAAGAAGAAACATTTTATAGTGCTTAAGATAATCATGTTCTCTCTCTTTTCTGTTATACCAAAAACTTGATAAGTGCTGTGTTTTAAAAAACTGCTAAATGGGAATATTAGAAAGACAAGTTACTCCATATTTACTTGATGTACCACTGAGAGGGAATTTCACCCAGGTACAAAATTTACATCAGCATGTATTAGTCATTGATCATTACTGACTCACTGGGTTAAGCAGATAACTTCCATTTTAGCAAAAGATAATCCCATACACAATCAAACATGTCTCCACCCATTCCTATGAAACCAGATACTAAAATACCCAAGTCATAGTACTTGGAAAAGTTGGCTGAACTCACATCTTGCATGCCTGTCCCACTATCATCTCAACTTCTCAACTGAATAATTTGTAACCTACCTATAAATTTGTAAACAAAAACACATTCAAAATAGTAAGAGGACAGTAAATTTAGTTGACCAACATAAATATATGATATAAATATAAAATTGCATGTACACACACACTCACATACACTCACACATGCACATGTGTACACATACATGCACAGTCACACACACACACACACACACACACACACTCACACACACACACACACACACACATACACCCCATATACACACTGGAGCAATATTTGTCCCAAGGAATTAAATAAAGTCATTTACAGAAAAATGGTTAAAACTGGAGATCATAATGTCAAACAAATTAACTCAAAGACTCACAAAGAGAAATACCACATTTTCTTTTTTATTCTTTTAATCACATGCCGACTATACATGGTAAAATAAGTCAGAATGAAAGTAGAAGAGGGGACTGGGGGGAGGATGGGGGCCAGTGATGAGCATGAGAAAAGCTAATGGGTGATTGAATGTGGGCAAGGCACATGATAGGGTTGGGTAGAAATATAATGGAATCCATCATTTTGTACAATGAACACTGGCAATTTTAAAAACACTACATACTATAAATTAGAGTGCCTGTGAATCCTATCCATCCTTCAGAACATTGTCTCTTAACTAACAGCATACACAGATTTCTGTGGACTACTCCACCATTTCATTGGGTCAGCTGATCCTGAGCACTGAGAATGAGGTACAGAAAGATTATCAATCCTAAATCTGTGTTCCCACTCAAGCAGGTCTTGTGGTGATGCAAAGAAGCTATATTGTGTGGGATTATCCATGGCTAAGCTCTCCTGGTGGAAGAGCTGGCTCTCACCCACCGATGAGAATGATAGCAATCCTTCATGATGAATCAGAGTTTCTTCTGTAATGGATTCCATTTGGTGAACACTCATAGGAGACATAATCTCCAAGCTCTGTGCTCACTAGGAGAATCTCCTCATACCTCTGTATCGTCTTTCCCTATCATCTTCCTGATTATGATTACTTAACTACACAGATGCCCACAAATCAGTATATATCTATATTCCATTTACCAGTCCAGACAAAACACACCATCACATATAAAGGTAGAAAGTAAAGAGATTTTCAGAGAATTTGTCTTCACATCCTTCTTTCAGAAGATTTTTGTTCATTTGTGCCACTTCTGGCACTAAATATGCTAGAAAAATATATAAATTCAAAATATTAGTTTTCCTTTCCTTGAGAATAATGAATTTTTTATGAAATCATGGATGCTGATTGAATAAATTGAGTCAATGTGACAGATTCTGATCTTCTGAAATGGGACTTTGAGATCTGGTCAAGCCTGGCATCTGTAGTTCTCACCTGATGGAGACATGGCTCTGCGTATCTCCACTATTATGGTGTAATAGCCTCTATGATACCACCAGGTCTATATCAAAAAGCATCATGATCATGTGATGTTTCGTGATTAGGCTTTCAGATTTTATCAGCACTGGGCAAAAAGAGAAGTAGTTTGTCCAAACAAACAAACAACAACAACAACAACAAAAAAAAAAACTCATGCGCCAACCAGAAATGGGTCACTTTCTAGGCTTGCACGGTACCTCCATAGCTCTTGCTTTTACAGGGCTTATTTGTCTCAGAGAGGAGGATGTTCAAGGTCCTTGTGAACTGCAGAGTAGATTGAACATTCCTTCTGTGGACCAGTTGATGAATTGCCATTTTTAATATAAAGATTATGTGTGTCTGTCTGTGTGTGTGTGTGTGTGTGTGTGTGTGTGTGTGTGTGTGTGTGTGT
>CAJQZJ010019163.1:1551607-1574247 GCA_907164525.1 Lophiomys imhausi | reverse complement strand
TTTCTTTCTTTCTTTCTTTCTTTCTTTCTTTCTTTCTTTCTTTCTTTTTTCTTCAACTCCAGCTGCACTAAAGACTGCCCACTTCAGAGTTTACTTAATGACAGGTCTATGCTCACCCACACATACACGTCCTGCATTGTCTGTAAGGCCAAAGGGGCCTACTGTGCTGTGGGGGCTGTGACAATTGTGCTTTGCTTCATCACCCTGACTGGGAAAGGAGAGCCAAGAGATGTTCCAAGTTATTTCAGTATGTTACTATACAGTCCCACTAGTTTGCTTACTTTTCTTGGGCAAGAAGCTTGGAGAACAGATCATTAACATATCTTCTTTAAACCTTTTCATGTGTTTGAAGCTGGCCTACTGAGCAGAAACCTCTTATGGTCCTTATCCATCCAGTAAGAATGAATGCATTGGCTGCCTGGCTTTCCACTGCACTTGTTTCAAAAGGAACATCAAACCACTAAAGGGGATCACTTGACTCTCTATGGTGCAACTACATGACATGGATCAGTAGTATCCCATTTTCGACTGACAGTTCAATACATCAGTGCGTCATGGGGATATGATTCGTGAACAGCACTGCACTGTATATTTCAGCACGCCCTCATCCCAGTAAACTTATGATGCCTACTCTAAAGTTTATCAATGGGTACAGTAAGACATAAGCAATAGCTAATACTGCAAAACAAAAAGCTATTCAAGGATACTGAGGTACAACTTTTATAAATATGGTTTCTGTCTGTCCCTCAAAATAAACCTGCACTCATCCTTCCTGGAAGGATGTGCAGCCATGAGACAGTGCAAGGCCTCCATGATATGAAATGAGCAGTTAAGCATTCCTTCACTATGGGTACAACTTTCGCAGCTTGAGTTACAGCAGCAGCTTTGGGTCCCATTTCTTTTCCCTGTGGCAAAATTTCATGGATGGCATATTGCTGTTATTCTAGCTCTTATTAGCTGCAGTATACAATTGAAAATTTTCCTCATCAAGCAGGAACCTCTGCCATTGCACTGAAAGTGAGTAGTTTGTGGTGTTGCTTCTTTGGTGTGTCTGATCTGCAAGCAGCACTGCTCATGCATATCAGGGCCATTAATAAAATAAAGGATGCTCGACCTTAAACACTGTGATAGCAATGCAAAAATCCAACAATGCAGATGTTTGCTGAGGGACTAGTGGGTGGGGTAGTACGTGCACTGTGGAAAGCCTGAACCGTAGGATGATTCACTGCCTGCCGAGACCGATGGCAGGATTGGAAATGATTTTACTGCATTACTTAGAATGTCACGTGATTTAAGACTTGTGCATTGTTTCTTTCTGGAATTTTGCATTTATTATTTTCAGATGGCAGTTGTCAGTGACAAAAGCAAACCTCAGAGGAGTAGGGAGTATGGTATTGCACTCAGGGACACAGACAGGCAAATCAATCCTAGGATACCTCCGTGGAGATTCATTTATGGTTGTAAGTAGTACATAAACTAAAGTCTCTTCAGGAAAAAAAAAAAGAATGAAGAGCAACGGTGTCAGTAGAACTAATGTAGACTGAATATACAGGTTAAGAGCAGTCAAAAAGAAAGTGAAATAAACAAGAAAAACAATACAAAACACTCATGATGATTCATAACAGCATGAGATAAGTTTTTTTTGTTTTGTTTTGTTTCTATTAAAAGTGGTTAGCCTACCATAAGTCTCCCTCAGCTCGTAAACTTGTATGCAGATCTTTTCATCTCCCCACCATGATAAAAAACTTCTGTTTATGCAGCAGTCCTACCTTGGTCCTGGAAACTGATGGCTGGGTGCCACTGACCTCTTCCCTCTCTCCTGCATTTCCTCTGCAGCTGTTTAGTCAATGAATAAGATGACTAGGTTGCGCTCCCACCAACGGGATTCATGACACTCATCACCTGCCTGAGAATAAAAAGTAAGTGAATTTCCTTCCCTCAGTGAGTTTGCTAGCCCAGTGTCATTCGTGATTTTGGGGAGGAAAAAAAAAAAAAGACTTTTCTGGGTTACTTCAGAGAACTTTTTTTTTTTTTTTTTTTTTTTTTTCCTAACAGAAGTTACAACCAGTTCCAGGGCTGGGGAATAATGTAGACATGTTAGGTTTCAAAAACACAGGAGGACAAGTAAATGTATCCACTAACACCTGACTGAATGGTTTTGGTACACTGGGGCCAGTTTAAAACACCCGAGAAGCCAGAGGTTAAGACCACTGCTATACAGCTGCTCACACCACAGGGCTTGACTCTCAGTAATCCCCTAATAGCGCCTACTGAACAGGAAGCCTTTTGGTAAAGGATTCTGGGAAATGCAGTTTCCACAAGTCTCCATTTCCACATTACAGATTAGATTAGCTAAGAGATTTCCTATGAAAGCCCTATAAACTTCTGTCACTTCCTCATAATGATGGGCCGGTTCATTTGAGTTATAGTCATTCTTCAGCTGAGCTCTGTGGAAGCTTCAGAGGGCCATTCACTTCTCTTTCTCTCTTATTATGCAATCTTACGTTATTTAGCTTTAATGAGCTTGTATAAAAGGGAAACTTGTATTAGTAACCTTGACTGCTGGCTCTAATGATTGACCTAAGTAAGTAGAAGTGGTTACTGTGGAGACAGGTACATGGCAGGGGCTTAAAGGTGGGTTATTAACAGACACATTTCCATTCTGATTGACACCTTCCAGGAAGTTGGTGTAAGTTACTTAACTTTCTCTTTTTAAGTGATTTCCAGTGCTGTAACCCTTTATCTTTCAAGACCAGGCAAGGCATGTGTGTTAAACTTGAGACTAAAATAACTTATTGGTTATTATCACTCGTTTTCTAATAAACTTTATAAAAGCTTGGCTCAGGCTGGCAAGGTGGTTTATCTTGTAAATGAGCTCTGCACCAAGGCTGATGAACTGAGTTAAATTTCTGTAACTTGAATTGTGGAAGGAGAGGACTGACTCTTGAAATTGTTCTTTGTCTTCCACTCATTTGCTGTGACATGTATACACACACACACACACACACACACACACACACACACACACACACACACACTGAATACTAAAGTTCAGCTTCACATAGTATTTGGACTTATTTTTTTTTCAACATGTATTTATTCCTTCACAATCATATTCCCCTCCCTCTTCCCCATCCCAGTCCCCACTCTCCTACCCTCTTCTCCATCACCCTCCTTCTGCTTTGTTTTTCTTTTTAATTTAAGGTTTATCTTTTCCTCCCAATATCTCCTCTTTATAGTCCAATAAAACTTTTTATTATAACAATAAATGCAATACAAAACAAGAGCAATTAGGCAACAATTAGGAAAACTATAAGGTATAGCCTACATTCCCAATTTCCAGTCCACACATATTTGGCAACTAATAATAATATTCTATTATCTATCTTGATGAGTTTAAAGTTCTATTCCCAACTCAGTTAGCATCCTAACTTGCATTCCCAACTTAAAAACATCTTAGACCTAGAAAAAAGTTTTAGTGCCTAGACAACTTAAAACTTCACTATGAGATTGTAACTATCTAGTCTTCAACCACTTCAGAGACCTGAGAATGGTAAATATATCTGAACATACAGGAAGTACAGAGCAAGCAGCTTCCAAAACTAATAAACGACAGACAACTGGCTACCTGGACAGTCCTCAATTTCTCTCTATAAAACTGAAGCGTCTATCTTCAGGCTTTAGGCCCAGAATCTCTGACAGACATTAATTGTTGTTTAATTTTTTTGTTTATTTATTACTTCAAGTTACATCTCCATCACAGTTTCCTCTCTCCACCCTTCCCAATCCCACCCTCCCACCCTCTCTCCCCTCTCCCACTTACCCTACTCCTCCAGAGTGGGTTGCCCCTACATATCAGCCCCCCTCAGTTCAACAGGACAGACATTAACTGTAAAGCAGGAATTATGAAGGACTTGCCCACACTGTCTTGGCAGCTTGGTTTTACTTTTAACTTACCTTTTAATGGTTTCCATTCATTTGTGATAGAAAATTTTAGCAAAAAGAGTGTTTGATGATCTAATACCAATAGGTCATCCCTATAAACAAACAAACAAACAACATTAAATGGACTCAACAGAATGTATTTATATGTATTTATTATCTTAGTTACCTTTCTCCCCCTCCCAACACTTATTTATTTATTCAAGTTACATCTCGATCATAGCCCCATTCCTCCTCCCCTCCCAGTTTCACCCCCCACCCTTTTCCCCTTTACTTCCTATCCTTCTCCTTGGTTGAGTGGTGCTTCCCCATATCTACCCCAGTGAGTTCATCAGTCACATGAGGGCTAAGAGCTTCTTCTTCCTCTTGGGCCTGACATGGCAGCTCAGCTAGGTAGGGTCAGGTGTCCCACTAACTAGCAACAGAGTCCATGACCAAGACTGCCCCAACCTCACTTGCTAAGGGATCTGTAAGAAGTCCCAGTTGCTTATCATCTATATATGTATAGGGAGATCTACATCTAGTCTAAGTTTTTCCTCCTCCTCCTCCTCCTCCTCCTCCTCCTCCTCCTCTTCCTCCTCCTCCTCCTCCTCCTCTTCTTCCTCCTCTTCCTTCTTTGTAAGTGTTTCAGTGCTGTGACACAATACCATGGCTGAACACCATGACCAAACAACCTATAAAAGAAAACATTTAATCCTCCTCTTCCTCCTCCTCCTCCTCCTCTTCTTCCTCCTCCTCCTTCTTTGTAAGTGTTTCAGTGCTGTGACACAATACCATGGCTGAACACCATGACCAAACAACCTATAAAAGAAAACATTTAATCTGGGGCTCATGGCTGCAGAAGATTAGAGTTAATGACCAACATGTTAGGTACCAGGCAGCTGGCAGGGAGGCATGACACTGGAGCAGTATCTGAGAGTTTACATCAAGATCTAAAGTAAAAGGCAGAGAAAGGGAACTAGGGGTGGTGTGGGCTTTTAAAACCTGAAATACCACCCATAGTGACACACCTCCTCCATCAAGGCCACATCCCCTAATCCTCCTAAACATTCATATATATGAGCCTATGGGGACATTATCATCCAAAAATATATATAAGGATTAAATAATAATGGATCATGAAATTGACAGGAAGTGGTAAGAACACAAGAGGAGTGGAGGAAAAAGAAGGAAGGGATAAATAATATAGAAACAGTACTCATATATGAAATTATCAGAAAAATAAAGCAATGAATAAAGAGAATGTGCTACATTTACACAATGGAGTATTACTCGCTGTTGAAACGAAATCCACAGCTAAATGAATGAGTCTACAAAAAATCATCCTGAGGGAGGTAACTCAGACCTCAAAAGATGAATATGATATATGGTCATTTATATGTTTATGTTAACTATTAATTTTTCTATAAGCATGCTACAATTCATATAGCCATAGAAGTTAGGTATCAAAAAAGTGACTAAGGTAGAGAATTTGATCACTCTAGAACTGGGAAATAGAATACATAATTATGGACAGATGGCAGGGGAACTAGAACAGGAGAATCAAATGGGGGAAGTTAGGGATAAGGGGTAAAGTAGGAAATATAGGAAGGGAGAGATAAAACCAAAGGTCATTTGAGGGGTCATATGGAAACCTAATACAGTAGAAGCTTAAATATACATTTATGAAAGTGTTCTAAATGGAATTACCCAATAACACGGAAAATGGAGCTCCATCAGGATATCTTCCATCAACAAATAAAGCCTCCAGTTCTAGGAATGTGTTAACATCTAATTGAGTTGTAGACCAAAGGTCCCCATAGGACCCCCCCCCCCAAACAGCCCAAGTTATAGTAAAGTTTATTGGTTGCTTTCCACAAAGAGGGCAAGGTACGGCCCTACTGCTGCAGATAACATCTACAGACTAGAACTTTCACCCCTCCTGACTAACTGGCTAATGTTTGTGGCACTGGAAAGTACTCTGCATGCCCTCAAGGGAGAAGGAGAAAGGAGAAGGATAAACACCAACCCAGTTACAAGCTCTTTGATATAAAATGGGGAGCTGCCTTCAAAATGCAGTAGTGTAATAATGTCACAAAGCCTGAGGGAGTAATCTATCAAAATTTGATTGAATTTAAGGCTACGCCACAAGATGGAACCCATCTCCTATACTGCTCAGGTGGCCAGAACCTAAGAAGAGGCTGGCCAGGAACCTAGGGGAAAACCAAATACTACTTTTCTACTAAAGGAAGGTAGCAATAAAAGGACTCCTCAAGACATTCTGTTCTACTCAGAGATCAGTGTCCTGCTCAGCCTTTATCAGAGAAGATTCCTCCTGCAGTAGATGGGAACAAATACTGAGACCCCCAATTGGACAATGTGCAGAGAGTTGTAGACCTTGGAGCATTCAGTTTCAAATGGGATGTCTCCATCATTTCCTTCCCCTCAAGACTCTAGAAATTGTGTGGAAGAGAAGGTGAAGAGAGTGTTAGTGCCAGAGGAGACCTGCAACACCAAGGAACAAGGCCTTGTAAATACAGCAGGACAGATGCACATATAAACTCACAGAGACTATAGCAGCACACAAAAAGCCTGCACAGGTCCCGGCGTGATGGGATTGTAACTCTGAGAGGGGGGGAGGGACACAAGCTCATATCCCTAGTCGAGCATGTCCAATGGAGTTTCAGATGGCCAACACAAAACAAAGTCAGTGGTATTTTTTTGAGGTTCTTTGTCTCGAAATGCTTTGTCAGGGGTTGATTTTTTTTTTTCTCCTCACAGGTCATTTGCATATGCATTATGACTTTTTGTTTTTTGCTCTTAAGGGATATCTATATGCATGAACCTCTGTCTCTGTGTCTTTATGTTTCTTGGGCTTTTTCTTTGGCTCTTTTTCTTCTGTTTGTTATGTTTCTTTTCCTGTATTATAGTTTGTTTGTTTTAATTTTATCTACTTGTATTTTGTCATTATTATTTTTAGATGCCTATTTACATCCTAATAAAAGAGGGAAGAAAAGGCATGATTTGGATGGTAGGCCAAGTGGAAATGGTCTGGGAGGAGGTAGGGGAGAGAAAACCATAAGCAGAATATATTACATTAAAAATCTATTTTCCATAAAAATAAAATAACCAATTTATTTCAACTTTTAAAAATACAAGTTATACTCCTCAATTAAATTACTAAAACCTTAAACTAAACAGAAAGAAAAGAGGAATGTATGGGATATATAGGGATGTTGTAGCCAGGATATGCTACTTTTCTTAACCCTCATATAACATTTAATGTTTTTCAGAGCACTATATTTGGATTGGAAAAGCTGAGTTAGATTCCTACCATCCTGAGGTAAGCAAACTTAAAATAGCCATCATTTCCTTTTACAAATATGTATTCATTGCCTGACTGCACATTCTGTGAGCCTATTTGTATGTTGTGCGTGCATGTTCCTCTCTGTACAGGACAAGGTATGTGTGCAGGTGCCAGTGTAACTTGCACCATTGTTGGCTTCAGCCACCACTCTTTAGAAGATGATGGCCTTGTCTTTGGAGACAGAGTTTCTCACAGGACCTGAGGCTTATTGGGTTGGCCAATTGTAGCCCCGGGAATTTTCCCGGTCTCTGTTACCCCAGCTCTGTGATTCCAAATGCACATCAAGCATTTAGCCCACTGAACTATCTCACCAGCCTCTAATGCATTTTATTACTTGGAATTTTGTTCAGCTATCTACTTTGCTTTCCTGCTGGGAGCACCTGGCTCACACAAGTGTGAAGAGGCCCAAAAGAGCAAGACCAACCGACAAAATCTCAAGTCTTTGCTGCTTCAGTCATTTCCCATCAAGTGGCTAACACACACACCCACATTAGAATTTAAGGAGTGTGGACCAAAGCCTATGGAAGCCCTCCTCATGCTCCCCTTTGATTGTGCTTTGGGGTTCTGCTGTATCTCAAAATGCCTAAGAGAGTGCTGACATGCATCTTCTACAAGAGGCATCCAGAAGACAGATCCAGAGATTACAACCCTTTAGCCAGCATCCCTCTTCAGCAGCAAACCCACTGTCTCATCTTGTCTTTTTACTCTGTATCTTGCTGTACAGAGAAACATTTAGAACTTCCTGACTTCTTCCAGATAATGTGGTCAGATGTCAGTAGAAAATAAGCAAGCTTTTTGTACAAAAGGTGGTTGAAGGTTCATTTCCACAGGCTGTGGAGCCTCTAGGGGCAGTTGCCAGATACTGGCTTGTGAATGCTGACTCTTGTTAAAGGAAGGGTCTAGAGTACATAGGCAGCCCTGGAAGTGGATCACTGCTTAGATGCGATCAGTTTTTAAAAATAATTTTTTAAACAATTATACCATTTTCCCTCTCCCCTTTCCTCCCTCCAACCAACCCTCCCTGCTCCAGGTACTCCCTCTCAAATGTAGTCATTACTTTTATGTTCAGTGGAAATAAATACATATGCCTATGTATTTGCACATATTCAGTCTGGACTTCCAATACTAGCTCCCAGAGTGCTGATCCACCTCAGTGGCACACATTTAAGCAATGTGTGTCAGTGAGGATCCTTTTAAGCTTTTATTTAGTTTGCTATTTATTTTAGAAATAGTTTCTTGCACATGTGGCTTCCGCAGGCTTTAGTCTCTTTGATATGATTTACCCCATTAGAGGCTTTCTACATATGGCACCTCTACATTAGAGGCACCAATTAAAATAGACACAGTTTTTGGTATTTTACTAGGTCAAATCACATTACTACAAGCAAAATGTATCATTATGGGAGTGATAATAATTTCCAGTATTATAGGTGTTTTCTAAATATGCCATTATATTTTCTGCTTATAGTCATGAATTTTCTGTTCTCTAATCAGCCCTGTGACTACTTCTGTACTAAATCCCACATACTCGAGTTCTTACATTTCGTTTTGCTTTGTGTGTGTGTGTACCATTTCCATTTACAGTTCATGGAATTGTAATAGAGTTCAGCAAAATAAAGTCATATATCTGCATTACTTTCAACATCTCTAGTTTAAAGCACATGTGGTTTTCTAAGCTATTTTCTCCTACGTCAACTAGTTTCCCTTCTTGACCAAATGGAGCAGGTTATGTGGCCAGTCATGAAAATTGCATGGCCTTTTCTTTTGCAAAAATTGTCTGAGCAAGTGCACACACATATATTTCGGGCAAGTTATTAAACATGACAGTAAAAACAAAATATTATTTCAAAAGAAATATCTTAGTCCACTGCTATCCACATATTACTCCAAGACACACCTATTTGTGAGACTTTCTGTTTTGTATGCTTCAAATTACTCTAAAATTACAGCCTATCAGCCTGATGGCCATACAGAAGCACAGACAACAAACACACAATATCTTTCACACTTTTCCAAGCCTAATGAAGCAAGAGGTTTTCCTCTGAGCCTGAATCTGCCATTTCTCTAAGATTAAACAGCCAAATTGAGCTGCCTGTGAAGAAAACAATGTGATTTACCTTCGGTGAAGGTAATTCTCCTTCTGACAACCCCAGTTGAAAAGCAGAGTCCTCTTACTGCACTTTCTTTAAGCTAAATAATTCCTGAAGGGCTCCCAGAAGTGTACCTCACCTCTGCACACTGGGCAGCAGAGTGGATTTTAAGGATCCACTTGGCTGATTTGCATTTTGTTAGTTGCTGTTAAATTTCAAGTAAATAGAGATTGTTCTTGGCAGACGGAGACTTTCTACCACTGTTGTGACAGTTGTTCATGTATCATCTCTACCTACAGAGTGCACAGAGGGAAGTCGGGGTGCACCACACACTGAGGTACGCAGAGGGAAGCATAGATGCTCCGCACACAAGGTATCATTGAGGGAAGCGCCCACGCCACATCCATGGTGTACTAGAGAGAAAAATGCTCATGACTAAAATACTCAAGAGCTGAGGAAGTTAATAATGCAGGCTTGCCAAGCCATGAATAGAAACCTTAAAGTTTCTTTGAGTGAAGCTTTTGGCAGATATGTCCAAACTCATAAGAGGGCATCCATAAAACCATTTTGATAAAGTTAACTTATAAAGGTTAGTGATTTAAAGGTAACAAGCTAAATTTTATTAAGATGGAGTTATCGAAATACTTGTCTTAGGTAGAGTCTCGCTACTTGTTTTTAGGTAAGGAGGCCAAACACTCTTGAAAAACCAAGATCCTTGCAGCTCCATCTGCAGAGTACTGGGATTCACAGGCAAGTGTTACCAATTCTGGCAAATCATTAAAACCCTTTGATAAGAATTTTTAGTTTAAATGATGCTATTTTAAAACCATGTTAGATTTTTTTCTTCCCTTAGGTTCACTATAATTCATTACTACCTGAGTTTATTCTTTCAAATGATTTGTTACATGCAGCAGTATTGCTTACTTGTATGCTGAATGGCTTACTAATATTTCAGTTGGCAGGTTGACAGTATATTTTGTATACATGTGTATATCTCATATGTCACATTGCTATTGAACTGATATCCATACTGCATTAAGAGAAGGGCATAAAAATATTTGTGATTAATTTTAACTTTGACAGGTTAGTGACATTATACTGGTTAGACAGGACTTGAGCCTCCCATTTCAACCCTGGTTTAAGTTTTATGTTATTTTGCCATTGTAAGTCAGAATTGTGCACTCACCTTTAAACTTCATGATGCCTTAATGTACATAGTATATATTTTCACACATATCTCAAATCCTTGAAACAGCAGTGAGTGGGCAATAAGTACTTATTTTTCACGTTATTTAAAGTATTAACACAAACAATGGTGCCATGAGCATCATGTTGAGCTCAATATTGGAAATAATGTAAGTATCCAACAATGGAAAATGTCTAACAAGCCAAAACAGATGTGAATTCATACTGCTATTCAAAATCTTTACAGTGGCCTTTCAGCAACAATAAGAAAAATGGAATGTATCAATATATATATATGTGAATTGTCTCAATGATTCAAAAAACTATGTGCAGAAAACAAGGACTTCTTACACAACTATTCCTTGTTTTCATCTTCAGGTAGTTTCTGATATTTTTGGTCTCCTTTTGTGTTTTCTGAATATCCACTATAACCATCTATCACTCTTAGTTAGGTAAAATCTATGTGAAATGGAACATTGAGTGCCCTTTCTCTAAAGAGCAACTGAGTGAATTTCCAAAGATTTTGCAGTATTCAGGTACCTGGAGATTATGGCAAGGAAAGAGACAGAAATTCTGTTGCAGGTTTATTCTTAGGTCCCAGTGACATCATTGGCCTATTCTGGGATGTGTTTCAGTTGACACTCCATCAGTCTATTGATTTTAAAGTTTTATTGACACTGTTAAGACAGTTGGAGGCTAGCCATAAGCTCTTCTTGTAAGCCATTGGTCCCTGTGCTCTTCACTCCTTGGCTTTGATTGAGCTGTTGGATATCTCTTCTACAAGGTCAGGACCTATCAACGAGTCTTCTATCCTCTGAAGAATTCAAATGTCCAGCAATCTGCACTTTTAAAAACTTTTGCAAAGCTCCAGAGTTGAGTGGAGATGTAAATTCTGCAGGCATTAGTGGTCTGAAACTGACTCTTGCTACACATAAACCTGGCCTCGTGTTCCTCTCATCTGCAGAGCTTTCCCATTGATTCAAGAGGCAGATAAGCTTTTAAGTTTTTATAACATATTAGGCCCCAGGTCCAATTGAGCTGCTTTTTCTTCCTCCCCCTCCTTCCGCTCCTCTTCCTCCTCCTCCTCCTCCCCATCCTTTTACTCCTCCTCTTCCCCCTCCTCTTCCTCCTTCTCCTTCTTCTTTCTTCCTTCTTCTTTATGTTCTTTCTATATTTCAACCATATTTACTACTGTCTTTTTGTTTTTGTTTTCTGAAACAGTATCTCTTGTAGCCAAGGTTGGCCTCAAACACATTATGTAGCCAATAATGATCTTGAACTTCTTTATCCTCCAACCTGTTAGTGAATCTTTATATAACTGTGTTAGTTTTACATTCTCTCTCTTAACTCTACTATCAACTAAATAATTGCAATTCTATTATATCATTTGTTAAACAGGCTTCACAACACAAAAATAGAGCAACTATTACTCTATTCTTAACCCACAAAACTAATCTGGTTTCCCCGCAGTGTAAATCCCAGAGATACTTGCACTTTGTGGATGTCCTGCTTCTGCTGAAATCTCTCCTGGTCTCTTCTGTCTCTGCCTGTTGCTGAATCCTCCTACTTCCTCCTCTACTCCTCCTCTCCGAAGGGCAGGAAGTTCAGTCTTATGTTATCCCCTGCTTCTGATTGGCTGTGAGCTTCTTTATGGGTGGATCAGGGGACAATTTGGGCAGCAGTGCTTACACAACATTGAGATAGGATTCTCAGATCAAGGATTGCAACCAGATACTGGGGAGGGGTACAAAAATCAGTATTTGGATTCCACAATAACCTTATCCCTATACCAGCCTCTACCTCCCAAGTATCAGGGTTACAGCCATGTATGCTCATCCTAGTCAGTGCAGTGCTGGACAGTGAATGTAGGCCTTCAAGCTTGTTAGGGAAGCATGCTACTAACTCAACTACATACATCTCCAGTGTTTTATTTCTTCATGGGAAGAAAAAAGCTTCACAATTGTCTAGACCATTTCTCTGCTTTCCAATGCGTTTTTCAAATATCAGTGCACAGATCCCTCTCTTTGCCCTTTCAGAGAGACTCGGGGACTTGCCCTGTACTCACTCACTCACCAATCTGCTGGGCCTCTGCTCAGATCCCATATGAACTGCAGATTGCTGGATCATCTTGTCCTGTCTTATGTGATACACAAGATGACTCTGCTGTACTATGAGCATGCCAGGGGAAGGAAACATTTTCATCTTTAGCTCTATGTTCATACTATATGCTGCCTACTGTGGAGTTGGTGCGTAGAAGGCTCTTGATGAATACTCAGCTAACACATTCAAATGAGTGACTCACTCCTTGTAAGTAGAGATTCCAATGCCACGATTACTGACAGTTCATGGTGAGAAACTTACATGTTCTGTTTCATCTGACCAAAAGTGGAACTTATTAAAGGAAAGGATGCTGAGATTCCCCATCATCTAGCACTGTGGCTGTTGATATGAACCTCGAGCTTGATATCTCGTGGAGTCAAATTACATAATCAGATCCATCTCGATTGTCTGCAGAATCTAACTGCTACTTAGAACATAGTCAGTTAATGAGAGACACAAAGCTATTCCTTTAATAACTTACTTTGGCATTTGACACTTTATTTCTAACCTTCCCTGACTTCAGTCTTTTCCTCCTGACCCTAGAGATGCCATCTCCATCGTCATTCTACATTTCTCAGTGTAGGCTTCTCTAGAGATTTCTCCTCACATCTCTCTTCTAGTCTACACTCAGACTTTGAAATGGAGTCTCTATATAGCTGAATGGCCCCCAAATAGTTTGCCTACTACAGCCAGGCATGCTTTCTGTTGGAGGTCTGTTCAGACTAGAAGCTTCCCCCAGCACTGTATCCAGAATTGTAAGCAATAGGACAAAATAACACATAAGTATCGCCGCCTCCCACTGTGTGTATAAGTGTGTGTGAGTGTGATTGTGTGTTTGTGTGAGAGTGTACGAGTATTTGTGTGTGTGAGAGTGTGTGTCTGTGAGTGTGTGCGTGTGTGTGAGTTTGTGTGTGTATGTGTTCCTCCATCCCTTCCTCCTTCGCCCTCCTCACTTTTCACACATCCATTTCTGTCTCTCTGGTTCTCAGTGTTACCTGAGAAGATAAATTATTCAGCCTAAAGCAATACCTTCACATATTTTAGATATTCTAAAGTTTTCTCTGTGTATGGTGAATACACTGAAACCAGTTCTTCTAACAAACTCCAGTCAGTCACAAGTGCTCAATTGTTCAAAACTATGCTGAAATAAGATACACAGAGGCCATGACCAATCAGGATGCCTCTATGCTCTTCAACTTCTTCCCACAGCATCTATTTTATTCTAGACTCTTACCGAACCTTCCCAGCTGCTGAGTCTGGACATATAAACACATTTGTGATCTAAATTTCTGTCCAACTCTAGAATCACTAAGAATGCCCACTTTATGTTTTAACATATCAGAAGAAAAGTCTTCCTTACATTTCCTTAGTGATTTCTACATTTGCATCTGAAAACCTTTGCCTGCTTCCTGTATTTTACACAACAAATGATGTTTAGGATCCCCGGCTAGCTTGTTTCCTGCAGTGTACTTTCACGTCTCTGAAGAATGTTTTTGGAAATCCTGTTAAGCATCCTTACTAACATCAGGGGACACATATTTGACATTGATCTAGGAGCTTTATATGATTACAGTTTTGGGGGCAACAATCCAACCCCCCCCCTTACTTCCTATGGTCGAGCATTAGTCTGTACACATAGAGTATGAGTCCTCCATGGAAGTGATGTAGTCTCTAATTGGCAGAACTGAGATCTAAGCCTAAAGATTCCGGCTGTAGCACCCTGCTTTACCATCTGCTCTGGCAATTGCCTACTTTTTTTTTTCTTTTCAAATTCTTGGTAGTTATCTATTTCCCAAGATAATTCCAACCACCCTTCACTCTGGTAACCTCATTGTTTAGTTTCTTTTGAACATTCAACATATTGTGGAAAAATGGGATTACTCAGTGCTCCCGTTGCGTGCCTTTACACATGTGACTAATGATTCTTAAACCTCACTCCACCTTCTATTTTATTTCATTCTGTTTCACTATTTTTGGATACATTTTGTAATACCAGCTGAACTCACACTCACTATACAACTAACCTTGGTCTTGAACTCCTATTTGATTTTACTGCTTCTACCTCCCCAGAGATGGGACTCAAGGTTTGTGCCATGACAGCCACTTGATGTCTCCTGCCTTTAACCAAATTAACTACACTGGACTCTCAGAGGCCCATTCAGTTCTCTGCTTGGTTGGTGGACTTAGGAAACCCCAGTGACAAGTGTTTCCTCACTAACTCATTGAAGCTAAAGCCTTCTCCAACCCTGCTGTGATATGCCTGGCTACATAGTAAGATCCTTCCACTTGGGTGTTGTTCTTGGTTTTTGCAGATAGTATGACTCCTAGGGCTTGGTGCTTTACTCTAAGAACTATGTACAGAATCAGAAGAATTTTCTGAATGTCACTCATCACAATCTGGGCCAGAGAAGTTCTTCCTAGTTCATAGGGTCACCACACTACTCCAGGTCTCCTCTACTATCGATCTCTGATTCCAAGAATGTTTAAATTTGCTTCTGGGAAATGTGAGTTGAACACTAGTGTGTTATGATCACAGTCTCAACAGTCAAAGGGCTTATTCACTTGATAAGTGGGTAATTAACTGTGTCAAAAATGATGCCTGATATTGAGACTTCAGATGAAATGTACCCATGCCAAAAGAATGCAAACCTACCTTGATGGTAAAATTGAGCCTCCTTCCTCACCATCAACATCTTAACCTCCTGAAATAAAGCAGTTGCTGCTTACAGGCAAATGGATATGAGGGGCTGGAAATTTCTGAAGTCATGATTTCTTGCATACATTACAGACTAAGGTCCAAAGAGCTATGAAGCGATGGGAACAAAGGCACTCGTGTTGAAGGGGCTCAAAATTCTGAAAAATGACTTGTTGCCTTACGGGAAGCGCCTATAATTCACAAATGTTCAGCAGCTAACACAGTGTGTGATACTGCATACTCTTGCACATTCCAGAGCCCCAGTCCCTCTGAAGGTTAGACATAAGGGATATACTTCAGAAAAGTTACATAAACAACTGTGATCCGTAGGCAGGGAAAATGCACACTCTGAACATGTTGAAACTCTCCATATTAAGTCGGTTTAGCACTTTGATTAAAGAGTTTAATCAATCACCATCCGAAGCTGTTTATTAATCACTTCATCAAGCGGTTGATGCATTGCCGGTTTTAATAGAATCCATTTATTTTGATTTCTACCTACTTCATCTTTCCAAAGGGCTTTTCGAATCAGCAGTGATAAAAAGGAGAGAGAGAGGGAGGAGAGGAAAAAAAAAGAGAGTGGGCGAGGATGGTTGCATCTAAAACCCGGAGAGAGATCTCTAACTGCAGTAAACTAAATGTACTTTATTATCAACGCCCTGAGATTCGGCCAATTTATTACTGGGGAAAAAACGTTCTGCAGAGTGGATGTTTGGGTGAGCCGCGCGGTTTAGCACAGATAAACACAGGCCATTCGTTTGCCTTCACACCTGACACCCTCATGATGTACGATCCTAATAAGGGTAATCTCCACGCACCCCTCCCACCCATCTTTGTTCCAACCTATTTCTGATCTTCCACTTTTCTTCCTGGACATTTTCCTCACCTTGGGTTACAATTTGTGGTTAGAGTTAAAGCCCTCGTTTCCTCACTACAAGGAAAACAAGATTTGTGGGAAGAAAACATTTGTTATGTGGCTTAAATTTTACTTCCAGGCTTTTCTGTTCCTATGCCTTTAGCATAAAGGGAAGTGCGTCTTGGAGGACATCCATGCAGCTGAACTCCTAGAGTATGCCAGAATGCTGCTGGATCATAAACACTGTGTGTTTTCTTGTCCTCAACATCCCTGTTGGCCTCCACTCAACAGGCACCAGGGAAATGAAGGCAACAGTGGTTATCTGCATTTCTTTTTGTTCTGTTCTTATTGGTGTAGTTCACTGACATGACAAATATCATGCACATAAACATTCTGGTCTTATATTTTATCTTTCCCTGTTCTAACCAGTCTATAAGAAACTTCCAGTTTCACCAGAAAAACAGCTTGTTATTAGAGAGATTACTTTTATTTTATTTATTTTTTTATTTCTTCAAGTTACATCTTAATCACAATTCCATCCCTACTCCACCCTCCTGTCCCACCCTCCCCCCCCCTTCCTCCTCACCCCCCCCCCCCCCCCCCCCCCGTCGGCTTCCTATTTTTTTTAAGTTTAAGGTACATCTTTTTTCACCCCAACAGCTCCCCCTTTCAGTCCAACAAATGGCTCTTTCTCTTATAACAACAAATACAATACAAAGCAACAAGAATAATTAGGCCACAATTATGAAAATTATAAGACATAATATACATTACCAATGTCCAGTTCATATGTGTTTGGCAACTGACTTTAACATTCTACTATGCAACCATCTCCATGAGTTTAACGTTCTATACAGAGGAGATTACTTTTAACACAAATATCATAAGCAGTAAGAAAAGTGATCCATCTACTTTTGCCACTGTCTGGCTTGGATATCTCTTCTGTATTTTTCTACAATGTAGTCTTAGCTATAGTAAGCATTGATTTTTCAAGCCATTTTGTATTAGCTCAGTAGCCACTCAACACACGTGTTTGTAGAACACTTGAAATACAGATGATTCTGATTGCGACTGGGTGTTATAAAGGATGAGTGAGGCTGATTTCATTCAAAACCCTCCAAATAAAACTGTCTTAGCCACCCAGATTGCCATCTTGATGTCTCCCTTTATTGCCATCAAAATCTGAGAATTTTACAAGCATCTGATTCTCCTGATACTTAGTGAGCAGTTATCAGAGTGTTATCAGTAGTACACAGAAAAACAAAATAACTATGCCTTTATGATGCTCTAAAGAGAGTGTGGTACTTCAAATAATAGAGTCATGTATTAGGCTTATTGGTGCTCAAAGACAGAGGACCACATTTTCTGGAAGTGGAGCCTAGAAAAGTGGTGAGATCTGTGGGGTTTTGTATTAGAAGGTATACCTAGGCAAAGGAGTGCCAGACCCATCACATGAGCCCCTTGCCTATTAGTGTACAGACAAAGGGAGATAGTTGAGAGACAGCAGGGGACAAATTAGAGGAGAGAAGGATACTCCAAGTGAAAGGGGGGGGGGAGGAGGAGCAATATGCAGTTAGGTAAGCAGGGTAAAGTAGGAAGACCATATCAGAGAACAAAGCAGAAAGAGTGAGAATCAAGGGTTCCTTACAGGGAGTTATGAGTTCCTTGTGAATGATTTAGCCTTTTGTCCTGTAGCCTTGGAGAAATTATTAATGGATCATAAGTAGAGAAATACTTGATTTCCATTTAAAATCTGGCAGCAAAATATTTAAGGTGAAAAGATTGGAAGTAAACTAACAAATCTCTATAAATATTCAGGGGAGCCATAATGAGAATACAGATAAACTTTAAGACATGGGAGGAAGTGAGATCAGGAGGAAGCAGCCATTGATAAAAGTGATCTACAAGAATATGCTTGTATTGGTCAACAGAGATGCTAAGTAGGTGTTAGCAATGGAAAGAAGAGTGGTTTCTGTTTCTACTGTATTAAACTTGAAATGTCTGAGGACAGCCAGGCATTTGGCAAAATCAATTGGTAGTAGGATACTTCAGTGTGCAGACTAATGGACAGCCTTCATTGAAAATGGGGATATGCAAGATGCTCAGGTGTTAGAGACTCAAAAGGCAAAAAGCACAAGCATTGGTCAACAAGAAGAGGCTCCAAGAGCCACACCCTCTAGTGAGGTCAATAACGTGGAGAGAAGCTGAGAAGTCTGTTCAGATGCTAATCAAGGAGAGTTTGCTGAATTTGGCAAGATCACGAGGCATCATAAGGCAAGTCACTAGAGAAGGGTGAGCAGAGAACTTCAAAGAAATTTACTGAGAAAGAAAGAAGAGAGCTCACCAGTAGCTGGGAAGGTAAAGAGGTCAAAGGACAATTTTTTTCAATGTTTATTTCTTTTGTATTAAACCAAAAGCTTAATAAAGACTAGACATCCAAGAGTGAGAACCAGGCAGTAATTTCCAATGGATTTAACTCCCAAAGGGAAGGAAAAGAAAAAGGTTGAGATCACAGGGCCAGGCTTGGTGTATGGTTTTGATAGTATTGGTGCTCTGTTGATGATTATGAAATAGAACAAAGGGAGATAAAGATTGATGTGACCCTTGACCAAGGAAATATGATTGTGTACCAACTATGAGTTCAGGAAAAATTTGAAATGGTCAGAATGGGGAAAGGAGTAGTAACTAATGAGAAAAAAAAATGCTCAAAAATTGGTGGACAGCAGATTGACTGGTTGCCCCAAAAGCTCAGTCATGGAGCTGTAGGAATACTGAAGGAGCATTAGGGAGCATAGTCTCAATTGGCATTTAGCCTGGAGCTTAAATTAAAGCTGGAGATATAAATGAATATTAGGGCCAGTCAAAGAGTAATTTAGGTGGTCATTGTGGGATCTTAGATAGAAAAGAACAAAAGCCAAACTTTATGGAAGATTGAAGGAGGGAAACGGATGTTCCAGTACTTTCAAAGAGCTGATATTGTTTACTTAGTATTTCCATGATTGCTTACTCCCACTTTTTTGAGGAAGAAATCAAAACATATAGAGGTATGCTCAAAACAATTGCATTAAATTGTGCTAATTTCTAGTGTATGAATAATAGCACAAACATTTTGATATACCCAGGAAAGCCAATATAAGTTAATATGAACAAAGCAAAATGTAGTAGGCTTTTGTGCTTGACAGTGTGGTCTCTGAGTTCATACAAGCCATACTTTCACAGATTCAAATGAGGAGAAATCTGCATAGAAATATGAAAGTGCTGTGATAATTTTATTCTTTAAATGTCATAGGCATCAATTATTTTCTACTAATATCTTTGATTTGACCTTTGCTATTTCTAGGACATGAGGAAGGCACTGACCTCCATGAGCCTCTCTAGGACCCTCAGAAGGAAGAGGTTGTTTGTTTTTAGTGGCTCTTTTGTGTATATGGCCATGGAACTTCTATGGAATGTTAAGAGAATAGATGGCTGTAACTGGATCTGAGTTACCTAACAGCAGCTACCACCTCTGACTCTCATATGTAGAAGGTGCCAAATAAATGTTTGCCAGACAAATGAACAGACTACAGAACGAAATCATTAATTAGATGATTTAGGAAGCCCTCCTAACTGAGATATTTTTGATGAGGTACCATGGAATAATTAAGTGGTTCTATGATGAATCACAAAGATAACACATATTCTCTTTAATTTAGCTATTCTAAGGTTTGGACCACTGAGAAATGCTCTCAGGAATGGGATATTAATACTAGAACACAAGGAATCTTTTCCCTCAATTCCCCACCCCTACCCCCTCTCTCTTCTCCTGGCAGGTATTCTTTCAGGCTCCACATCCATTCATGGCTGGTTCAACATGTTTTGCACTATGAAGATCATACCTGGCTTGACTCTGAGAAAGGAGCCTGTCATCTTATCCAGATCCACACCATGCTCAAATTTAGAGATATCCAGGAGATGCCATGCCCTGTGTCAGGTCCCATGGAATAGTGATATGAGCTAGGGCGGAAAGGAGCTTGATCTCCTCCTACATAACCTCATCATAAAACACTGAATAGCTAAAGGCTACTAAGGCAGTCACAAGCTCATGGGGTTTCTGAAGTCCCTCTGGGTAGACATTTCATTGCTGGAGCCCATACTCTGGGCAAAGGAGATCTTTGCTTATTCCTGACCTTGATGTCTGGAAGAAGCTCCTTTCCCCTCACTCCATTGTCATTGCTCCAAAATATGGGGACATTTTCTGGACCTATATTCCACCTAGGGCTAATCAGGGTGTGAGACAATTTTGCCTCCTTGAAGGCAGCTCATTTTGTCTCCTTTCAGGAGCCCCAATCTGACTTTGTCCAATGACTCCAGTCTTTCCAGGGCACACTTGTAGCTCTTTTTGCACCAAACTTCTTCTGGAAAATTAACAGAGTGCTTATATTTTTGTTTGCTCCACAAGTAACCATATCAAAGCTCTTTTTAGATCGCATCTTATGTCAGTTTTATTTCTTTACTTTAGCCCTTAGACATTTCTCTTAATTTCAATCAGAAGATCACATGCTCCCTGACTTCTGTCCTAGGCTGAGAACATGTGTGCTTTTCCTTGTCTGTCCCTGTAAGGCATTCTTAGTTCCCAGGCTCTGTTTTATAATTTTGTCAGTGCTGTCACAGTACATCTGTTTTACCAATTATCCAGCCAAAGGCAGCAGTAGCACAAAGCATGGTCATTGTGTTTTCCACTTTCTTTCCCCCATGTCCCAATCTTGGTAATTAGTCTTCCAATTTATAGCAGCTAGAAATTTTACAAATATTTCCCACTACCTAGCATGGATTTCCAGTTGGCTCTATCCCTATTTTTACCAACGTACTTCCAAATTTACACAATAAAATTAATTTAAATGCTTTTATTTGACAATGCTTTAGTTCAAATTGGCATACACGATACCAAAGAAACATACTCCAAATATGGGACTCAAGGCTTAATACACCAAATGTTGATTACTTGTCCCTTTACAAACCAGTTGGATTGGTACTGAAAGGGGAATTTTCTCAAGGTAGTTTTATGTTTCTATTGTTGAGACCATGTCTTACTTTGCATCTCAGACTAACTAGGAATTTACTCTGTAGCCCAGTCTATCCTTGAAACTGCAATTCTCCTACCTCCTTACTTGAAAGGCTGAGATTATAGGAAAAATCTACCATGCTCAGCTTCCAAGCTTTCACCTCATGGCTTCCAAGGATGCTGTGGAAGAGGATGATCCATCATAGGATCTCAGGTAGGGTGAGCACATGTCTGAAAATGGAAAACATTACCTTTGTTAAAGCTTCATTGGCCGGGGGGAGCGAAGATGGCGGCGACCTACACTGACGCATTCTGAACGCGGGGAAAAAAGAGCCATAAAAAACACAGAGTTATTGGGCACTGTGCAAAAACCGGAGGGGCTAGACCCCCCCCCCCAGGAACACTCACAGCTCCCAAGGGACTGTTAAAAGTCCCAGGGCAAGGCTCTCCCCATCTCTCACAGACACGGAGGCCACTAAACCGGGGATTCGGGATCTCCCATTTGGTGAGGCGCCTGGTAAGATCGATCCCAACTTACAGCAGGCAGAATCAGGGTCCACTTGGCCATAGATCGCTGTCCTATTGGGCTCCCCACACATCAGGTTGAACTTATACCCACTTAGAAAAGGTTGCGAGATAGTGGAAGCCTTAGCAAGGAACAAACAGGGGGCTCAGTGGGAGGTCCGCAGCCGCTCATGAAGCGGAGGGTGGGAGGTTCCGAGAGAGCGCGGGAAGCTGGGAACACAAAGGCAGGCATGGGGGGGGGGCGAATCCCACACACTCACGGTAGTGCAGCTGGGGAGGGAGCACGGCTGGCAGGGCAAAGTCCCTGCCAGTCCATGGCAGGTCATCTGGGGAGAGAGACAGGCATGGGTGGGGCCAGGGGTCCGTGCACCCACGGCGGAGCTGCTGGGACGAGAGGTGCACTCAGGCAGCAGGAGGATCCGGGGCTTGGGGTACCCACGGGAACCTTGGCGGCGCAGACAGGAAGGGAGCCAGGCACAGGGTCCAGCCCTGTGACGAGAAGACTAGAGAGAAACCAGAAATCGGGACCATAGCTGTATCCTGGAAAATCCAGACATATCAGGTGTGGAGCCAGACCCTGTCAGCCTCTGGGACGACAAACAAAGCCCACAGAATCTGTGCCTGGGCAAACAGGCCCATACCATCAGAACCATTACAGGCTGATAACTCAGAGTGCAACACAGAGAGTCTGAATTGGGAGCAGTGAAACAATCCTGGTCCATTACTCACAACCTGGGAATAGGCTGAACCAGATCACAGTGCCTCTGGCCATTAAAATCACAGTGACCTTGAAATCCCCCTGTAAGCAACGACAGATAGCCAAGTAACTCGTCCCCTGCACCAAATCATCCACTGTG